>CAUYLG010059142.1:0-66340 GCA_963573385.1 Cacajao melanocephalus
CCTTCCCTTCCCTTCCCTCCCCTCCCCTCCCCTCCCCATCTCTGTCTCTCTCCCTCCCCTCCCTTCCCCTTCTCTTCCCCTTTTCTTTTCTTTCTCCTCTCCTCTCCTCTCCTCCCCTCCCTCTCCTCTCATTTCTTTTCCTTTCCCCTTTCCTTTCCACTTTCCTTTCCCCTCCCCTCCCCTCCCCTCCCTTCCCCCCTCCCTTCCCTTTCCTTTCCTTTTTTTTCATTTTCATTTTCCTTGTTATTCTCATGCCTCAGCCTCCCAAGTAGCTGGGATTACAGGCATGCACTGCCACTCTTGCTCATTTTTGTATTTTTAGTAGAGACAGGGTTTCACCATGTTGGCCAGGCTGATCTCAAACACCTGAGCTCAAGAGATCCTCGGCCTCCCAAAGTGCTGGGATTACAGGCATAAACCCCCACACCCGGCAACCAAGCTGGTTGTCTAATATGTGTGTTCTCTGGCATGATTTCAGGTCATTGCCGCCTCTGCCTCCCAGGTTCAAGCAATTCGTGCCTCAGCATCCTGAGTAGCTGGGGTTACAGGTGTGTGCCACCACACCCACTAATTTTTGTATTTTTCAGTAGAGACGAGGTTCTACCATGTTGGCCAGGCTGGTCTTGAACTCCTGGCCTTATGTGATCCACCTGCCTCAGCCTCCCAAAGTGCTGAGATAACAGGCATAAGCCACCGTGCCTGGCCCAGTGATGATGTTCTTAATCTCATGTACCTCCTATAGTGCTGCTCCTGAAATGCTAATCAATCTTAAATATTTGTGTACAACAAATATAGCTGTGGGTCATGTTTTCCTGTTATAGAAAAAAATAGGTTACATTACATTCTTAAACCAAATGGTATATTATGATTATTTTACTTTTTATTTTCCCATTTGATTGTCTTATTCTGTTAAATAAGGGAATTTAAACTGTTTTTTAAAAAATCAGAAGACCATGATAATAGTTGTTTTAAAAATGCTAATCCAAGTTTGCAGTTCATTAAAGGCAATCATGACAGCTCTCTCTGAGTCTTTGCCCTGGATATAGTCACTGGCATTTCTTCATGATTTTATTGCTTAGTTTTTTATTATGGGTGTAATATTTAGTGTAAAAATAATTCAATCATTCGTTTATAAGTAAACAGATTTGTTTAAAGTCCAGTTTTTCTCAAATGAAACTATTATGTTAAAACTAACCTTTTCATAGTGATTTATTTCTACAGTTTTCTCTTCAATACTTCCTAAAGATAAAGTGCTTTTATTGTTCATTTATAAAATCAGGTATGAGCACAGAATGGCAGCAAGCAAAAAGAATACAGATTGTATCTGGTGAAGCTACTTACATTTTTAAAAATTATTTATTTATTTTATTATTATTATACTTTAAGTTCTGGGGTACATGTGTGGAACATGCTGGTTTGTTACATAGGTATACGTGTGCCATGGTGGTTTGCTGCATCCATCACCCCATCATCTACATTAGGTATTTCTCCTAATGCTATGCTACTTAACATTTTCCTGTTGATTCCTACATTCTGTTCATCATATCCATTAAAATATAACTCTAAAATTTCACACACTATATCAATAAACCAAACTTTTTGTAAAACTCTGTCACAATTTTTTGTAATAACTGAAAAGTGGCAATCAGTTTTCTTATAAATTTCTTTAAAAATAAATTATATATTGTTAACTCTAACATCAATTTTGAAGCAGACAAATCACTTGCCTGGAAAGGAATTTCTCTAAATTTTTTCCAGAAAAATTTTCCATGCACTATTATAAAACTATTTAAATAATTGTGGCTCACAATGTACCTAGAATATTTCTTCCCAAATTAGTTCTACTTGGCAAATATTAAATGATAATCTAGGTAGTTGAGAGGGAGAGAAAGTGAAATGTAATGTTGTAAGCATTGTTCAGCAAGTTACATTTGTTTACTATCAGATGCATTAATCTAGAATAGTTTTATTCTTTATTCTCCCGTTGATTTATTAGACTGTCAATTGGTGTCATTAACCTCACTGAAGGACAGTGTTTGTCACGTGTTCACTTAGGCAAGATGCCCATATTCTGGCTGTACACTTAAAGTTATTTCAGTGAGTAGGGACTTATTTTGCATTTATTAGCAAGATTAGCAGGAATTTTTTTAAAAAAATTGTTTTGAAATGAGGTCTCACTTGTTGCCCAGGCTGAAAAGCCCTAGGCTCAAGGGATCCTGATACCTCAACCTTCTAAGTATCTGAGACTACAATTGTGCACCACCAAACCCAGCTAGATTTTTATTTTTTAGTAACTTTTTCTACCATTTGATTAATGGAGTCACTTTTAGTTTGCAACAATCATTTCAATGCAATTAAGGCATCCATTTGTAAATGCTGCAAACGTAACCCTTTTTTAAAAATGAAATTCTGGGTACCTAACTGCCATTTGTGAATGTGCTTCCTTAGCTAGACTCAAAAGATAAAAGCCTTGTTTCTTATTAAATACTTTGGGTGGATATTTGGAATGTGACTGAGATTTATTTTATTGAAGGCAACTTTTCATTTATTCTTTTGTTGAATCAACTATAATATATAGTGTTTTAATTAGAGCATAGCATCAGTCAGTTATGCTTTAGATTTAAAAGAGTGACGGGAAGTAGATTACAAAATATTAATCTTAAGAACTCAATCCATTCAAGCATTTCAGATTTTTAAATAATTTTAACCAATTATTTAAATAATTGGTTTAAATAATTGGTTTCAAGTCATGTCCTAATTTTAAGAGATTGTTGTGAATATGGTAGATATTACCCAAAATAAGACAATGAGATAAATGTTTCAGGCTTGAATCTGGGAAGTACAACTGAATGTATTTTCTTAGCTTTTGCATGCAAAAATTGTCTTTAATAGCTCTGAAGTACAAGTCGGAAAAATATGGATATATTTAATAGGAATCATGAGATTTCGTTTTTGAAATTGAATATACACAGGAAAATCTTATCTTAAAAAAAAATCCAAAATATGATTCTCCACCAAAGGGTTGCAATATATCAATGTATCATAAGTAATTATTTACTGATAGTAATTACATTATGAAAGCTGGAGAAACAGTAACTTTTTTTTTTCTTCATTTTTTAAATTATTATTTTAAAAATTGAGACAGGGTCTCACTCTATTGGCTAGACTGAAGTGCAGTGGCACAATCACAGCTCACTGCAGCCTCAATCTCACAGGCTCAAACAATCCTTCTGCCTCAGCCTCCCAAGTAGCTGGGACTATGGGTGTGTGCCACCACACCTGGCTAATTTTTTTTTTTTTTTTTTTTTTTTTAGACAGAATCTCCCTCTGTTGCCCAAGCTGGAGTGTAGTGGTATGATCTCAGCTCACTGCAACCTCTGCCTCCTGGATTCAAGAGATTCTCCTGTCTCAGCCTTCTGAGTAGCTGGGTTTACAGGTGTGCACCACCATGCCTGGCTAATTTTTTTTTTTTTTTTTTTTTTTTAAGTAGAGACAGGATTTCACAATATTGGCCTTGGCCTTCCAAAGTGCTGGGACTATAGGCGTGAGCCACCGCATTTGGCTCTGGCCAATTTTACTAATTTTTGTAGAGACAAGGTTTCACCATGTTACCAAGGCTGGTCTTGAACTCCTAAACTCAAGTGATCTGCCTGTCTCAGCCTCCTGAAGTGCTGGGATTATGGGTGTGAGCCACCAAGCCTGGCTAGGTTACTTATTGTCTTTACAAGCAGAGTATATTCAAGATGAGCTATTTTATGGTGACATTCTTATTCTCATTCACTTGTATTCTCATGAACTCTCTTGAAAGGAAAAAGAGAAATGAAGTTAGAGCGAACATTTTAGAGACTGCTTGGGAATGTGTCTGCAGGGTGAGATCATTACTTGTGAAGCTATCTGCAGAAAAAAAGCTGACTGCTGCTTTACCGGTCATTTGTCCACAGTGAAAGTTGCTTTTTTAACTCGAAATGTCCTATTGTGTAGAAAACAATGGGAAATGGGATAAATTTCATATGGAGAAAATAAATACTTACCTTTTCATTTTGATTTATTTTAGTTTCCAAAAACAGACTCAAACCATTCAGATAAAGAATAAAAATTGAATAAAAGAAAAACCTTCAATTTCTATCTATATTTCTTAGGTGAAAATCAGCAAAATTTCAGAAGGATGAAGTTTATTTTTAAATGTGTTTTAAGCATGCTGCTAAAAGATAAAAGGCAATGTTATCTGTAGTTTTGAATTTTTTTTTTGCAAATATATTTTAGAATTTGGGAGCAGGCTGGGTGTGGTGGCTCATGCCTGTAATCTCAGCACTTTGGGAGGCCGAGGTGGGCAGATTATTTGAGGTCAGGAGTTCGAGACTAGCCTGGTCAACATGGTGAAATCCTGTCTACTAAAAATACAAAAAATTAGCTAGATGTGGTGGTGCACGCCTGTAATCCCAGGTACTCAGAGGCTGAGCCAGGAAAATCACTTGAACCCGGGAGGCAGAGGTTGCAGTGAGCCCAGATAGCACCACTGCACTCCTGCCAGGATGACAGAGCGAGACTCCATCTCAAAAAAAAAAAAAAGAATTTGGGAGGAAAAGACAAATAAATTGGCCTTTTAATTTTGTGCTTATGGAAACATGTCCATAAACCCACAAATACTTTTGCAATGTACAGCATCCGAATTTGATTTCTGAAAAACAAAATATTGTGAGAGGGGGTTACAACAGTATAGTGAAATTACCTGTTGCTTTCTTTTGTGTGAAATGCAATGTGATTTCAGGCTAATTTAGGGAGGTGAGAGAATTGTCTTGAGCTGTTTTCTACTCAAATCTTCATTAGTTTCTCTTTCTCCCATTGTTTCTCAGATACTCAGATAGATTCACTAAGTGCCCAAGGGTACAGCATAGCACTTTGACTCCAGCGGGAGTTCCCTGGCAGATATATATCAAATCTGAAGCAAACCAATTCTAACTACTAATAAATAGTAGTTTTTCAGAAAAGCAGTGCACATTATTTAATTACAGAAGATGATTTATTCATAAGCATTAGGAATATGAAATAAATATAATTTATGAAGATTGGTTTCTTACTCTGTGCTGTTATATGTAATAAGATATAAGGTTAACTGGCTTATCCTTAGTGACTTGACCTTTCTCTTTATTTTCATTATCTTAACGATTTGATTTCATTAAAGAAGCATTAAACAAGGCATTTTATGGTGAATAACTCAGGCCTTGCACTTTAGAATTCATCTCTTTGGCTATTAGTTGCAAATAGATTAAACTGTACATCAGTAACTCTTACGGCACTTAAAACTTTTCATTCAAAATTCTTAAGTCCTTGCTTCACATCGAAGTTACTTGTGCATTAGAAATTATGGAGTTTTATCTATAATTTTTTTTGTAGTGGCAAAGGGTAAGGGATCTAGGAAAATCTGGTTTATTATCTATATCTTGTATTAATCACTAAAAGCAAGAAAATGCATAACTGATGATCTTTGTCCTTTCGTGCTACAGAACAAATAACATATTAGAAGAGCAGCTGGTACTACAATCTGTTTTTGTTTTAAAATGATTTTCTACTCAAAACTTATTTGAGCCTAGCTCCTGAACAAATTTATTTAATCCCAAACAAAACCTATTCTAAGTTTATAATACAGACCCTGCTTCAATTTATTATATTTTTTCCTCCAAATATGTCCATTTAAAAAAAATTTTAAATACTAAATGAGCAAGTCTGGCTGGAACCTAGGACTAAAATCTGTAACTCTTAACATTCTATTGATAACTTTTGTTCTATTATTCCTAAGTCTGCATTAATGTGGACATAGATTCAGGGGCCAAATGATTTGTAAACTGGCAGCTAATAGCAAGACAAAAAAGTTGATTGAGGACTTATAAAGTAATAATGTTAATTAAACAAAACCCAGTAAAGTATTTCTGAAACCCACCTAAATTTTTAAATTGAACTAATGTCCTTTGCATTTTCAAATTTTATTTTTACATCTAATTTTTAAAGTTAATTTAAAACTAGCTTTAAAAATTATGTAACATCACCATTTTTCAAGTACAAAAACATAACTTCATCTTTTTATAGTTTTTTTGGCACTTGGCAAATCTTCACTGACAGTTTACAAATAAACTCTCTTAAAAATATTATTCCCTATGAAATAGAGAAATAGTTATAGGAAATTCATTTATCTATGATGCTATTCATCATTATTGTTAAGCTATGACTTGACATTTCATTTTATTTAATGTGGGGAGGACTTCTTTTCACATGGATTTGGGTATCAATAATTATGTTTTCCCCAAATTTTTAATTATTTGCACTGACTTATGATAGTGTTCATATAGTGTATTTAGGTATCAATAAGTTATTACAGCTTTATAGAAAAGTAGTCAGATATAAGTGATGGGGTATTTTAATGGGCTAAATTGTGTCCATCCAAAATTCATATGTTCACGTCCTCTTAGTACTTCAGAATGTGATATATTTGGAGACAGAATTGTTATAGAGGTAATTAATTAAAATGAGGTCATTAGGGTGAATCATAATCCAGTTTTACTGATATCCTTATAAGAAAAAGAAATTAGGACAGACATATACAGAAGTAAGACCAGGTGAAGACAGAGAGAAGATAGCCATTGCAAGCCAAGTCATTAGGGTGAATCATAATCCAGTTTTACTGATATCCTTATAAGAAAAAGAAATTAGGACAGACATATACAGAAGTAAGACCAGGTGAAGACAGAGAGAAGATAGCCATTGCAAGCCAAGGAGAGAAGCCTTGGGAGAAACCAATCCTACTTAATCTTGATCTCAGACTGCTAGCCTCAAGAATTGAGAGAAAATAACTTGAATTTAAATTTTTTTAAAGACAGGTTCTCATTCTATCACCCAGCCTAGGGTGCAGTGGTTGATGACAGCTCACTGCAACCTCGACCTCCCAGGCTCAAGGGATCCTCCCATATAAGCCTCCTGAGTAGCTGAGCAGGTGTATGCCACCACACCTGGCTAATTTTTTTTTTTTTTTTTTTTTTTTTTTGGTAGAGATGGGGTCTCACCACATTGCCCAGGCTGATTTTGAACTTCCCTCTCAAAGTGCTGGAATTATAGGCGTAAGCCACTGTGCCGGCCGGAAAATAAGTAACTGTTGTTTAAGGCACCCAGTCTGTGACACTTTGCTATGGCAGCCCTAGCAAACACAGGCATACTTAGGACCAGAAAAAAAAGACAATTAGAATTTGAATTTCAAAGTTTTAATAATACAATTTCCTTGTTCGTTGCTTTTACTACATAATGATCCAATGTGAGATTCCTAACTCAGATTTATATGAGAAGCATTGAGGGAGAATTTGAACTTAATGAAAATTTATCACTTAGTCCAGTCAAAACACACATAAATTGGAAGCTGAGGCACATGTAATATTTTGTAATAGTGAGGAAATCATTAACACTTATCATTAACACTTATATAGTGTTATGATATAAATGTTATAACACTTATATAAAGGAGGGAAGATGAGTTAAAGTTGTTAAAGTGTCTTGGGTTAGTGGCTGAGCCACTAAAATTATAAGTAACAGAAGTAGTGAGGTTGCTTCTAACCTTTCCAGAGAAGACCACATACTTAATCCTTCCTAGTCCTACCATAGTTGATTGAACTATCTGCCTACACTGCTTACTGTAAAATGAGCTTGAGTATTGACAGCTTCTCCAAGCCTCCTAGGTGAAGTATAGACAGCTTCTCCAAGCTTCTCCAAGCACTCCAAGGTGTGGTGGCTCACCTCTGTAATATTAGCACTTTGGGAGGCCAAGGTGGGGGTATTGCTTGAGGCCAGACATTTGAGACCAACCTAGGCAACATACTGAGACCACCATCTCTATAGTAAGTAATATTTTCAATAAAATTATTATTTTTTATAACAACTTCTCTGAAATCAAGGCAATAATTTGAGCTGACAGGAGAAAAAAAGATCAACTCTTTGTCGCCCAGGTTGGAATGTAGTGGTGCCATCTCAGCTCACTACAACCTCTGCCTTGTAGGGGTTCAAGTGATTCTTGTGCTTCAGCTTCCCAAGTAGCTGGGATTACAGGCATGGGCCACTACACCCGGCTAATTTTTGTATTTTTAGTAGAGACGGGGTTTTATCATGTTGGCCAGGCTGGTCTCAAACTCCTGGCTTTAAGTGATCCACCTGCCTTGGCCTCCCAAAGTGCTGGGATTACAGGAATGAGCCACTGTGCTCAGTCATTGTAAGTTATTTTTAATCACTATCATATAAATGAATAAAATTTACAATTCCAGGTCAGCAACTCTTAAATTCTCAAGCCAGTGCTGGAAGAGCACTGTGACCTAAGTTTTTTCTGTAGAAAAAACAAAGCAAAACAAAAAACACTTGCTTAATCCATCTGTATGACATTCTGGAAAGGAAAAAACTATGGAGGCAGTAAAAGGATTCATGGTTGCCAGGAGTTGAGGAGGAGGGAAGGATGAATAGTAGCACAAAGGAGTTTTGAGACAGTGGAACTCCTCTGTGTGATGCTATAATGGTAAATATATGTCATTATACATTTGTCCAAACCCATAGAATGCACACCAAGATTGAACTCTAATGTAACTATGTGCTTTGGACGATAATGATGAGTTGGTGTAGTCTCATCAATTGTGACAAATGTACCTCTTTGGTGTGGGATGTTGATAATGAGAGAGGCTATGCATGTATTGTGGCTAAAGGGATATGGAAAATCTCTGTACTTTTTGCTTATTTTGTTGTGAACCTAAAACTGCTCTAAAATATTAAGTCCATGTGGGATAAACAAAACACATTTGATTCATTGTTTTCTGAGTGATTCATTCATTCAACAATTCAACAGACATTTATTGACTGCCTACTGTGTCCCAAGCATTGTTTTAAAGCTTGAGGATACCTCAGTAAACAAAACAGGTCAAGCTCCTGTGTTCACGGAGATTATGGGAAAGTCAGATAATAAGTAAATACATGTAAAATATCAGGTAGTGATAAGTACTATGAGGAAAATTAAACATCATAAAGGGATGGAGTGCTGTGGGTGATGAGGGGCAGAGCTCTTTAGAATAGGCTTTTAGGAAAGGCCTCTCTGAGAGGTTGCCTTTAACAGACACTGGAGAAAAGTGTAATGGGCTGAGCCATGTAAAGATCTTGGGTTAGAGCAACTAAGGCATAAGATCAGCAACAGAAAAGGCCCTGAGGCTTGTATCTTTGAGGAAAATCAAGGGGGCCTGTGAGCCTGGGGCTCAGTGAGTGATGGGAGAGTATTAAGAGAGGCAGTTAGAGAGTTGAGCCAGATGCCAGAGTATTCAGAGGCTGGCCAGCAGGCTTGCAAACATGGGTTTTATTTTGTTTGTGATACAAAGTCGTTGGAGGGTTATAAGGTAGAGAGAGAAATTATCTGATCTAATTTAGTCAATGGGGACAAGAGTGAAAGCAGGGTGGCTATTAGGAAGCTGTGTATAGGAATCTGTTTGAGCTCCTGATGTCTTATAAATTTGTGCATTGAAATTGATAGGAAGTGAATTGAACCCAAGATCTATTTTTAAAGTATAGCCTGACATGCACATAGATTGAGACTGAGAATTACGGATGTCACTGAGGGTTGGTTCAGTTAGGTGAATGGTTGTATCATTTATTAAGACGGAGTACACTGGGGAAAGATCAAGTATGGGTACAAAGAGTTTGGTTAAGAGTTTGGTTCTGGTTAAGTTGGAGCTGCTTATTAGTATTCAAGTGAAGATGTTGAAGAGGCAGTTGGATATTTGGAGTTCAGGGGAGAGATCAGACCTGAGGTGAATATTTGCAAGCCATATTTGTGTGGATCACCCAAGTAGTCAGTGTGTGGGGAGAGCTCAGGCCTGAGCTCTGGCTTTCTCCAATGGTTAGAGGGCCAAGTAAAGGAGACAGAGATGGAGGCACTCATATGACTAACCTACTAAAAACAATGCAAATTGTAACTGTAATATCAGAATCATTAAAATTTATTATCGTTATTTTTGAGATGGAGTTTCACTCTTGTTGCCCAGACTGGAGTGCAATGAGGCGATCTCAGCTCACTACAACCTCCGCCACAAGGGTTCAAGTGAGTCTGTTGCCTCAAATTCCTGAGTAATTGGGATTACAGGCATGCACCACCACGCCTGGCTGATTTTGAATTTTTAGTAGAGTCAGGGCTTCTCCATGTTGGTCAGGCTGGTCTTGAGCTCCTGACCTCAGGTGATCAGCCTCGGCCTCCCAGAGTAGGCATGAGCCACCGTGCCTGGCCATTAAAATTATTAAAATAAGAGGCTGAGACATTCTATGTCTTGGTGTACCCATGAATTAATTTATGCTTGAAAAGATGCCCCCAAATCCTCATTCTTGTCTTTGCTCTATTGAAGGGTATAAATGAGCTACCATTTTTTCCCCAGTCACCAGAGAAACTATGATTTTGAGGTTTAACCATGGATGAAAGAAATGCCAACATGTGAAAAACTTGTGAATATAAGAATATGCCAAATAAGTGCATTTTTGGATATGTTAGAATGCCAAGTTGTGAATAAACAAATATGTACAAATGAAATATTTATTGATTTATTGTGAGTTGCTTTTTCAAAGTTCTAAGCTTTTGTTAATGCTTGCATATCAGTATCACCTGGGAAGCTTTAGAAAAATACCAATGCCTGGGATCTACCCAGACCAGTTAAATCAGAATTTCTGAAGCATCAACATTTTTTACAACACTCCTCAGGAGATTCTGATATGCATCCAGGGTTTAAAACCACTTGCCTTGCCAGGTATGGTGGCTCACACCTGTAATCCCAGCACTTTGGGAGGCCAAGGCAGGCGGATCACCTAAGGTCAGGAGTTTGAGACCAGCCTGACCAACATGGAGAAACCCCATCTCTACTAAAAGTACAGAATTAGCCAGGCATGGTGGCACATGCCTGTAATCCCAGCTACTTGGGAGGCTGAGGCAGGAGAATTGCTTAAACCTGGGAGGCGGAGGTTGCGGCGAGCCAAGATCGTGCTATTGAACTCCAGCCTGGGCAACAAGAGCAAAACTCCATCTCAAAAAAAAGAAGAACACTTGCCTCTATTATTATATCACTTTATGTAGCTGTAATTACTATAATACATGCAATATTGTTTTGATTCTTTTCATATATTTTCTTTTTGCATAATCATCATAATTGGAGATTTGATAAGTAAAATAATATTGACATAGTATTATATACAGTACTTAGTCATTGTCCAATAGTTAAGAATAAGGTTGTATTTAATTTTGGAGGACAGATATAACACTGCAATTGATTTTCTCACCAGTCATATTGTATCCTTAACCAAAATATTAGAACATGATATGCAGTTCATTATATTCATATTACTTTCTAAACCTTTAAAATGATTTACAATCTCCTGGAGTATTTGGGGAAACAGATTCATCACAACCTTACCCAAGTTGAGTGTTAGGTATTTTCTTTTTTAATTGCTAGAGTAATGCATTGTATTAACAAGAGCACTTTTTCTTGCAAACAGTAGAAACCAGCTTGAAGCCTCTTAAAGGAAAAATGATAATTATTTTCTTATGTGACTAAAAGTCCAGAGGTTATCAGAATTTTGGCAGTGATGGATCCAGGGAATCAAATAATGGTGCAAGATTCAATTTCTCTTTTTCTAGTAGTCAGCCTTGCATTATTCTTGAACTTTATTCTTGGACGGGACCTTATATCCTGCTAGTTTAGACTCTTAATACTCCAGCATAAGCCTTGGATCCATTCTGATTGGCTCAGCCTGAACTAATCACTTTGGCTACATGCCTCTCTTGAACTCAGGTTTGAAATCTCCACATCAGAAGAACATTGATTCTGAATTGGAGGAGAATGATGCTCTAGAGAGGTGCTAGGCAAGCAAAAACCATGTTTACAACATAGATTTGAGATTATATGTAACTTTTCCTTTAGCATGCATTTATGTTAATGTTCTAACATTATTTTAATACAGTGTTTAGGATATTTACATAGCAACATATACCATATTATTTAATTAAGTGATTATTTATTTATTTATTGAGACAGGGTCCCTTTTCATCACCCAGGCTGGAGTGCAGTGGGGCGATCTTGTCTCACTGCAACCTCCACCTCTCTGGTTCAAGCAGTTCTCTGCCTCAGCCTCCTAAGTAGCTGGGATTAATGGCACGTTCCACCACAACTGGCTAATTTTTGTAATTTTAGTAAAGACCAGGTTTCACCATATTGACCAGGCTGGTCTGGAACTCCTGAGCTCAAGTGATCCTCCTGCCTCGGCCTCCCAAAGTGTTGGGATTACAGGTGTGAGCCACTGTGCCTGGCCTATTTTAAAAATTATATTTATTTAAATAAAGAGTTCTATAAAATATTTATAAAGGAAAAATAAGTGATTTTCAGAATAACAACTTTGCTTATTAAGAATTCTATATATATAAACTTTTTCTTGACATCTGTAGGTCAAGATTTGGCTCAAATGCTTATGTAGTTAGCAATGATGGGCATGGGAAATAGTTTAGAAAAATAAACATAAAAAAGAAATTAGCATTGAAATTATGAAATTAGACATGTAGAATCTCCAGTTGCACATAGGGTGTTCTATGTGATAGTTATTCTGAACATACTGTGCTCTCACAAATCATGTCTCTTGAATTTTAGGAGTGGGACAATATTCAGCAGCTACTGAGATATTTCTTTTTAATCTGTTGGTGGTTTATTAAAAAGAGAAACTGTAACTTTAACCAGTACATCATTGTAATTTTAAAGTTTGCAAAACACACCAGTAATCATATATAATTGAAGTTGTATTGGTAAAGAAGAAGTATTAATCATTTATTCAAGGTGATAGAGCACAACACTCATGCCTAAAATATTCTTACTCTGAAGAGAAGATGAAAAAGCAATATAGCAATCTCTCTTGAGAACCAGCTTATCATTTATATAGTACAAGGCACAGGAGTAAAAAGAAAGAGCTTATGTTTATTTCCGAAAGCACCACTGATACATTAGAATCCAAAATGTGATAAGGACAAGATTAGATCAAATGTTCTCAACAATAATACTGAAACATTTGGTTGCATGAGAAAAAATATTGTATGGGGTTTCCTATTTGCTTCATTCATTTTATTTTCATCTACTAAAATTAATGTGGTCTCTAGCAGTTGCATATCACATTCTTATAGATAAGGTACATTTTAATGTGCTATATTAACAAGAATGCAGCCTAGGAAAAGGATTTTTTTTTTAATGTTTTTCTTTTTTTTCCTTTAGGGGTGGGATCTCACTATGTTGCCAGGCTGGAGTGCAGTGGCTATTCATAGGAGCGATCACACTATTGTTCAGCACAGGAGTTTTGACCTGCTCCATTTCCGACCTGGGCCAGTTCACAGCTCTTTAGGCAACCTGGTGGTCCCCTGCTCCCAGGAGGTCACCATATTGTTGCCGAACTTAGTGTGGACACCTGATTGGCATAGCGTGCTACAGCCCAGAACTCCTGGGCTCAAGCAGTCCTTCTGCCTCAGCCTCCTGAGGAGCTGAGAATACAGGCACGTACCACCCTATACCTGGCTGTTTTTCTTTAGTGTTGACAAATTGAGGTCATTTGGCAAGAGAAACAGTGGAAACACAGCAAGGTGGAGAACATTTGTAATTATGACAAGGTGTAATATTTTAAGACATGAATCTCTATTAATTACTTATAGATGCTAAGGGCAACTGATAAAATGTATCTGCTACAGATAAATATACAACAAAATAATATATGTATGGATTGATATTCTTAAAAATGGAGGCTCATAGTAATTTGGCTTTTAACTTTTCTTTAACTCATCAAGTTTATTTGTAATTCATAAGATATTAAATTAGTTCAGAGACTAACTGTGTAGAAGTAATCCTGGTATTCATCTTCACCTAAGAATGAAGACATTCTTTACACCTAGAATCTTAAAAAAAATTCTAGGTTTTTGGCTGAGTGCGATGGCTCATGCATGTAATTCTAGTACTTTGGTAGGCTGAGGCAGGAGGATCACTTGAACCCAAGAGTTCAAGACCAGCCTAGGAGAGCCCTTCTCTACCAAAAGTAAAAAAACAAACAAAAAAAAGCCTTGCATGGTGGCACATGCCTGTGGTCCCAGCTACTCAGAGGACTGAGGCAGGAGAATTGCTTAAGCCTGGGAGATCAAGGCTGCAGTGAGCTGTGGTCGTGCCATCAGAGTGAGACCCTGTCTCAAAAAAAAAAAGTTTCTTCAGCTATTGGTTGGATACAGACAAACTGTCCATTACATGTGAATTTCTGGATCTTCAGGCCTGTCAAATCATGCCTTACCACACATTCTATCCTTATACATATTCCAATAATAGACATTATAGATGATTTATGTATTTCTATGATTCTAATCTGGATACATTCTTGCAAGTTAACCTTTCCTTAATTTAGTCATAAAATAAGAGCTAACACTTACTGTTTTTATATGCCAGTTATTCTTCTAAACACTTTACCTGGATGTTGGTACCATTTTACAAATGGAGAAACTCAGTCAAGGGAAGTTAAGTGTCATCCCTACAAATATATAGCTAGTAAATGAAGTTATTCTGGCTTGGATGTCCAATATTCTGTGACCTCACATGGAGCCTTATCACCTTTAGGGTGGAACTTCTTTTTTTTTTTTTTTTGCAATAGCTAAAGTGTCCACCTACAGTTATAGAGCAGTGAAAGGGCTAAGACATAGTTGAAGCCTTTCTAGGACAACAATTAATGAGCTCTGAAGAAAACACCAGAAGCCAGTTTTAAAATTCTGATTAGAATTCCCATAAAGCATGAAATTAGAAATTCCTCAGACTGAGAATCACTTGAACCTGGGAGGTGGAGGTTGCAGTGAGTCGAAATCACGCCACTGCACTCCAGCCTGGTGACAGAGCAAAACTCTGTCTCAATAAAAAAAAATTTTCCCAGGCTTAAGTGGTCCTCCCACCTCAGCCTCTCAAGTAGCTGGGACTACAGGCGTGCACCACCACACCTAGCTAATTTTTGTATTTTTAGTAGAAATGGAGTTTTGCCATCTCGCCCAGGCTGGTCTCGAATTCCTGGGCTCAAGAGGTTCTCTCGTCTTGGCTTCCCAAAGTGCTGGGATTACAGGCGGGAGCCACAGCACCTGGCCAGGTATATTTTTATTAACATTATTATTATTATTTTTGAAACTAAGTCTCACCGTGTCTCCCAGGCTGGAGAGCAGTGTGGTGATTTTACCTCATTGCAACCTCCACCTCCCGAGCTCAAGTGATTCTCCTGCCTCAGCCTCCTGAGTAGCTGGTTTTTACAGGCACGTACTGCAACCACATCCTGCTACTTTTTTGTATGTTCAGTAGAGACAAGGTTTCGCCATGTTGGCCAGGGTAATCTTGAACTCCTGACCTCAGATGATTCTCCTGCCTTGGCCTCCCAAAGTGCTGGGATTACAGTTGTGAGCCACTGCACCCAGCAATTAACTTATTTTTATCTGTTAAAATCATTATAAACATGATAGAACCATTAGTAAACACAAATGAGAATAAACAGAATTTTAAAATAATCCATAGTCATAGTTCTCTGTATTACAACCACTTTAACACGGATACATCTTTTAAACAAAAATAAGATGAGACATTTAATGTCACATTTCTGCCTGGCTGCTTTGAGGACAAATATTGGAGAGCTGGCTACATTAAATCCATACTTTGAAAAGCAGGTTTGGGTAGTTTTAAGGTATATGCAATTCCTAAGAATCCTCAATTTTTGAAAAATTGAATACCTATTTATAAATAGTAACGTTCAACAATACCTTATTTGTAAGTTTTTCAAATCTATACTAGTACTATATACTGAACTATTATTTCTGTGAATTATTAAGTTGCCTCATACTTTTAGCCTGTTCATCCTGAGGACAATTCAGTTTTTAATCATTTCTAAGCTTTTATTGAAGTCTTGATTTCCCCTTCCATAAAAAAGAAACAGAAGGTAACTGAGAAAGACAACAAGCCTCTTGTTTGGCAGCAAGCTTTTAGCAGAAAATTGCTGTCTACACAAGTGGTATTAACCGTCATTACACCTGCTTGCAAATATGAAGACAGGCAAGGGCATGATCAGTCAATCTGGTTATTGACTTCAGGTATCTCACTTCAGAGGTGATTGCAGTTTCACCAAGTGTCCCAGCCATGTGTGAAAACTGTGTTTTAAGGAACTCTGCAAGCAATAATAGGTTACATGAGAACATTGCTTTGAAAGTTTATGAAGATTCCACAGGCAATGAGAATATGAGCTTTGATTCTAGCCCCCTCAACTAGCATTTGCAACCATCCTTTTAAATTCTATGGTCAAATTTTGAGTATCACATTATAGTTTTTCTAACAGTAGCAAATTACAGAAAAGAAGATCTTACTTTTGACTTTTAAACAACAATTAAGCATTTGCCTCTGAAATTCTAAATTTGCTTCCTTCATGGTAAAGTCTGCTTGGTTGAATTAGCTAAAAACGTGTACTTATTCATATATTGACTTCCAGAACAGTTCAAGGGATCTTTTGCATTATGTACCTATAGATACATGAGATTTAGAGAAAAAGTAAAAGCTGAATCAGTCATTATTGCAATAATTTTGTGAAGATAAATTTGCTTGGAGGTCTAGGGAGTAAAAGTTTTAATATAATTGATAGCCCCGCCTATTTAAAGAAACAACAGGTCTATGACTCTGTGCACTAGGCTTAGCACGAAATTTTCACTGCTTTCTGATGTCAATACTTGCTATTATCTTTGTAATTAAGTCCAGTTTCCATTTATCATCCAAACCAGGCAATCAGTAACTTTACATTTCCATTACCTTAAAAGGAGTATTTTGTGAATCCTCCATTTACTCATCTATTTTCAAATGGCCTGATTCACTCCTCAACCTGCCTGTATCTCATGAGGGTGAGCACAAAAATAAATAAAGCCAGAAAGAATGGAGGTTTATAATTATACAGTGTATTGTGTATTGACCTTTGGAGTGCTGTTTTCTAAATTATTATTTGTGTGTCTGTGTGTGTGTCTCTGTGTGTGTGTGTGTGTGTGTGTGTGTGTGTGTGTGTTTCAATTAAAGATTCAGACAAAGGAAGAATCTTGGACTTGCTTTTCATGTCATCTCCATGAAGATGTTAAGAAGAGCTGCTCTGCACCCATCGTGTTTGTAAAAACAACCTTTCCAGAGGAACCCCAGACCATTACTGTTCTCCCCTGTTCCTGTTGGTAATTGATTCAGGAAGCTTTCTTGAAGAATGAGTGGTTCTATTTCATTATTACTACTGCTGAATATGTTACACATGGATTGTAAAAAATTTGAATGCAATAAAATGAATAGCAATACAACTATAATGAATATAATTTAGCCCTTCAGGGTACAGAATTTGCAGTACTGCAAACATTCATTTTGAACATCAATGATAATTACATTGTAGCTATAAAAATATAGAAAATGGACTGAAATGACCTTCCTTCTGTAATACTCTGCAAGTTGTTTGATAAAAGGAATTCTGTCACTTGTTTGTTTTGTATGAAGGGGAAGATGGAGGTAAGGGTGTGGGGAATGGGAGACAATGAGAGGAGGGCAGATGGGAGTGTGGGATGTAGCTCTTTATTTTGTAATTGTATTATAGTGTATAAGAAATAGTGATGTTAGTAAGCTTCAGCAAGGACCCACCATAAAAGTAGGTAGAGGCAGGGACAGAGAGGAGGACACTGAAACAAGTTATATGGTCTCAGTAATGGGACAATGCCACTTTGTTCTCTTTTTTTCAGAGAATGCGAGTCAAACAATAAGTGGAAGACTCTCAAGCTTATCCACCCAGATCATGACATGAAGGTCAGTTTGGTGTCTCTCTTCACTTCCTCCCACCCCACAGGGATAGCAGATATCCTTCTGCTTGTGGAAGGATAGACTTATTGCAGGGCTACAGCAGAGGGCCTATTGTCATCCTGAGCCACCCGGCTTCCCTACAGGCCTCCTGAGTCGCGTCCTAGGAATGTAGCAAGAGGTGACCTAGTGTGGCCAGGTTTTCCTCTCCCATACACCAAATATTTCCACAGCTTCAGGTACCACTGTCCTCCGAGCAAATTCTTCCCCACTCTCTTTCAAAATGTTAATTAGAGTTTATCCAGTATGTTCCCAGCATTAACACTCTTTTGAGCAGGAAAATCAGGTAATTCTTCTCATAAGCTTCAGCTTCCTGCTGAGTTGTGTACTCTCTCCTGGAATGATTGAGGAGAGTGCTGTGCACAGTAAGTCCAGTTAATGTGTGGCTGCTCCACTCCTCCAGCTGAGACCATTTGTTTGAAGGATATTGCCATCGGTTACAATGGAATCTTGAAACATTTCACTGCAGTATGTTGCAATCTCCTTGAGCACTGGAGGGATTATTTTCTTAAGGCTTTTTTTTTTTTTTTTTTAAGTTTTACCAATAGGAGGAAGCCTCCTTCGAAATGATCGAGACTCAGCAGGTCCCGCACAGCTAAGCTTGATCGTTCTTAGCTGGTGTCTTATTGCTGCTTCTTGTCAGCTTCCTTTCTGTTTTTTAACCTGGCCTCCTCTTTTATGTTCACTTATTTCATTATTTGAAAGAAAACAGCAGGACCTGGAAACTCTAGTCCAGTTATGCTCCTGGATTCCTGTCTTGCCTGCGGTCTCTTTTTATCTAAATGTGTTTCTCACTATTACAAATGCGGTAGCTGAGAAGCCTGCAGAATCTGAAATAAACTAAGGGTTGGTATGAGGACGTATATATTAATATAACTGTGGGAAGCAAGGTTCATCTTCTGTATATTCCGGCCTGATCTCATGTTGGCGACAATTGTAGATATTGCATCTTTGCTTCCCAAGCAGAGTTTTTATGGCCTCAAGGAAGTGTAAGTTCCTACATTTAATTACAACATATGGTGAGTTACAACATGCTCTGCTGCTGGTTTTACCACTTGAGAAGTAATTGGGGGATTGTCCATTGGTAGATATTTAATTGCCTCGGGGCTACAGAAGAGGTGTTGCCACAAGCTGGTTTCACAATGAAAGGCCACCTCTGGGATGCAATAGATTAGGCTGGCCTGCTTTTCTTGGGCAAAGACAACATGAACTCCAGCCTGCCTTCGTAATAAACTGCTCTTTCATCTTTATTTTTTGCTTTCTTGGCTGGCTTTTAGAAGAAAAAGTCAAATTTTAAAAGAAATGGTACTTAAATTGGAAGTTGGCTGCTCACTACTGAGGGAGGGCATATGTGGCATTCTATTAATGACCCATCATGTACATATTTTTATTTGAATTCCTATAAGTGGCTGCCCTTTTCCTAAATCTCCTTAATTTATTCAATAAAAATGTTATCCCCTAAATATGCCAGACACTAAGGGTTTTAAGTTTCATCTTTTTAAAAAATATTACATATTTCTTATTGGATATTTAAAATAATATTTTGAGTTTATGTTAATATACTATTTTCCATTTGAGCCATGTTGACTTTCTTAAAGTATTTCAAGATACAGCTTAATCTACATTTGCACTATAATGTGAATTCATGATTTTCAACTCACTTGAAATACTAAGTTTTTAATTGAGTTGATTTGTTTTGTAGACTAATTTTATGTGTAATTGAAATGTTTCTTTTATAGATACTTCAGTACATTTTGTTGCCATGGAGTCATTTCTCACATCTAATTCCTAACCCTGGAAAAGTAATTTTTAAAAATTAGCAGAGAACATTTCTTTTTAGATGAGTCTTAAGACCTTTCTAGTTCCAGATTGCTTTCTGTTGAAATGAGAAGTTGTGTTTTAGAAGGACACAATTGATCTCCATGATGTCAGCTTTAAAAATCAATCAGCCTAAATAAGGAACTAGAGCTTCATGGAGAAAGGCTAATTTCACAATTGTGGCAAGGAAGGTATATGATAAGCCTGGGGTTTTTGTGTGTCAGAAAGTGAGGAAGTGCTCAAACGATGATCAGTGTGCATCAAAATGACTCAGAAGCCAACTTGAATGAATTCCAACTGGTATCCCAATTCAAATCTGGGATAATTTCAGCAAGAGTGAGAGGGAGAAATTAATTAATTATAAATGAATGAAATAAGAATTCATAGGTCCAAATTCATAATAACGAAATAAAGAAGAAAAAAAGCTGTTTCTTACAGCAAAATCCTGGCTGATAGAGAAGACAAATAGATAAAGTGGAGTTAGAAAATTACCATTTTGTAACCATCACAGTATAACTGATTCTGGCTAGAATGATCAATAAATGCCAGATCTAGCAGAAGGAATTTTGATGAAGAACAAGTTATATACCCAGTCTCAAAATACCTCTCTACAAGTTAATTAATAATTATGAGGGAAAATAGTGTAGAAGTGGAAAAACATCTTACTTAACCAAGTAGATCAACACTAATATCATCAGCAAGAGGCAAAGGAACACCAAGTACCTCTCTATGTGATAACACAAGCAAGACACAACATCACTCATGTAGTAATCCAACCAAAAATGGATTATCTCTGTCTAATCATAAGGAAGCAGCAGAGAAACCCAAATCTTAATAGATATAATCTATGAAGTAACTGGCCTGCATTAATCATAAATGCCAATGGCACAAAAGACAAAAAAATATTGCGAAACTGCTTTAAATTAAATGAGTCTAAAGAGACAGGACGACTAAATGCAATATGTAATCCTAGACAGTATCCTGAACTGGACCAAGATTCTTTAAATAATATTTTGGGAAAAACTAAGGAAATTAAAATGAACTTCAAACTATTCTATCAGTGTTAAATGTCCTGAGTTTTTAAAATATTTGATAATTATTATACATTTAATAATTATACTGTGGTCAGGTTAAGGAAAAAATTTTGTTCTTATGAAATATAAACTGAAATATTAAAGGATAAAGAGGCGTGATATGTGCATTCACTCTTATACAGTTTAGAAAAAATGTGTATTTTTAAAATGTGTAATATATTTGAATAGACATAGATACATGAGACAAAGCAAATGCTAAAACTCGAAAAATCTGGGTAAAGACTTTTCCTATTTAAGTGTTCTTTGTACTGTTCTGGCAATGTTTCTGTAAGTTTGAAATGACTTCAAACACAAAAATAAAAATAGAAGGAGACAATCAGCCGAATTACTTTTGTGAATGCTTAATATAGCCTCATTACTCTGAAAAACAAAAAGGTATTAAGAGATATAGAACTACCCATTAGAACTTTAAAATCCATATGCTGTCCAAAAAAGACAAAAAAAAAAAAAAGAGAGAAAGAAACACCTTTAAAATCTAGTTCGGAATAGTATGTTAGCATATAAAACAATTAAATGAATTAATCTTTTTTTTTCTTTCTTTCTTTTTTTTTTTTTTGAGACAGTCTCACTCTTGTTGCCCAGGCTGGAGTGAAATGGCGAGATCTCTGCTCACTGCAACCTCTGTCTCTTGGGGTTCAAGCAATTCTCCTGCCTCAGCCTCCTGAGTAGAGTAGCTGGGATTACAGGCATGCACCACCATGCCCAGCTAATTTCGTATTTTTAGTAGAGATGAGGTTTCTACATGTTAGTCAGGCTGTTCTCAAACTCCTGACCTCAGGTGATCCACCTGCCTTGGTCTCCCAAAGTGCTGGGATTACAAGCATGAGCCACCACACTTGGTGTTTTTTCTCTTTTAGACAGAATCTTGCTCTGTTGCCCAGGTTGAGGTGCAGTGGTGTGATCTCAGCTCACTGCATCCTCCATCTCTCAGGATGAAGCAATTCTCCTGCCTCAGCCTCCCCAGTAGCTGGGATTACAGGGGCCATGCCACTACACCTGCACCTGGCTAATTAAATTAATGATTTTTAAGTAATAAATCAGTTATTTATTACTGTTTATTCATACAAGTTATGGAATAAACCTATGCAAGTTAGGAATGTATTTATTTATCCTAACTTTCTAACTTTCTTTGTGAAGTCATGTAGACTCAATTTATTATCTGGACTTCCCCCCCGACCCCCAATTTGTCTGTGTAATAGAAAAGCATTGCCCTAGGATTCAGGATATGTAGTGCATTGCTCATCTCTGTCATTTAAGAGCTGTTTGACTTTGCCAAGTCACTTGACTTCTATGGACTCAGTTTCTTCACCTGTGAAATAAGAAAGATGAATTCAAAAATCTTTGAGCCCTTTCAACTTTAAAGGCCTACAATGCCAAATGGGATGAAAACCATAAGAGCTAATGAAAATAGCTATATATGTTAAATCTCCTTTGGTGATTTATGGTTAGGATGCATAAGCAAATGGTCAGACTTCTATGGAAGTGAGACACTTTGATGGGAAAATCACTTTATATTTCAATGCTGCTTTTATTTCCTCCAGTGTTTCCATGCCTTTAATATGATTTGACATTTCTAGCAAAGCTGCTTGGACATTTGTTGGGAATAAATCAACACCTGACGCACTTTGCGGTTTCTTTTATTTTGGTTTTTTTTTTTTTTTTTTTTTTTTTTTTTGAGACAAGGTCTTGCTCTGTCACCCAGGCTGGAGTGCAGTGGTACTGTCTTGGCTCACTGCAACCTCTGCTTCTGGGTTCAAGCAGTTCTTCTATCTCAGCCTCCTGAATAGCTGGGAATTCAGGCGTGCACCACCACACCAGGCTAATTTTTGTATTTTTAGTAGAGATGGTGTTTCGCCATATTGTTCAGGCTGGTCTTGAACTCCAGACCTCAGGTGATCCACCTGCCTTGGCCTCCTAAAGTGCTGGGATTACAGGCAGAGCCACTGCACCCAGCCTCTGACTCTTTTGGGGGCCCTTTAAAAATAGTATTTAGTTGAGGCCTGGCCACCTTTATGTGTTTAAACAAATATTTGTTTCTTGATCTATCAACTTAGAAAGCTGGATTCATAATCTCATAAAACAAGAAAACGAATGCCCCACATACTCCTTCTGTCTCTGTTCTATCTGCATTTCCCAACTTTTTACATTGTCAATATTTCTGTCAGTTGGGTTCTGTTCTCAATGACTGATTATTCTGTTCTTTGCCAATAAGTTGATTAATGTATTTTTTTAAGTAAAAAGATTTTGCATTATTATAATGTGAATATTATATAAGGCACAAAGTAGCATGATTGGCCCCATAAAGAAGGAGATATATAACTGTGTGTTAAACCTGTACTAGTTAAGAAAAAAATGCTAAGGGCAGCCAGAGAGAAAGGTTGGATAACCCACAAAGGGAAGCCCATCAGACTCACAGTGAATCTCTTGGCAGAAACCCTACAAGTCAGAAGAGAGTGGGGGCCAATATTCAGCATCCTTAAAGAAAAGAATTTTTGGGGACTGGGCGCGGTGGTTCCTGCCTGTAATCCCAGCACTTTGGGAGGCTGAGGCAGGTGGACCACAAGGTCAGGAGCTCGAGACCATCCTCGCCAACATGGTGAAACCCTGTCTCTACTAAAAATACAAAAAAATTAGTTGGGTGTGGTGGTGCATACCTGTAGTCCCAGCTACTTGGGAGGCTGAGGCAGAGAATTGCTTGAACCCAGGAGGCAGAGGTTGCAGTGAGCCAAGATTGCACCATTGCACTACCGCCTGGGTGACAGTGCGAGACTCCATCTCAAAAATAAAAAAAGAATTTTCAACCCAGAGTTTCATATCCAGCCAAACTAAGCTTCATAAGCAAAGGAGAAGTAAAATCCTTTATGGGAAAGCAACTGCTGAGAGATTTTTGTCACCACCAGGCCTGCCTTAAAAGAGCTCCTAAAGGAAGCAGTAAACATGGAAAGGAACAACCAGTACCAGCCACTGCAAAACATACCAAATTGTAAAGACCATTGACACTATGAAGAAACTCTATCAACTAACAGGCAAAACAACCAGCTAGCATTATAATGGCAGGATCAGATTCACACATAACAATATTAACCTTAAATATAAATGGGCTAAATGCCCCAATCAAAAGACACAGACTGGCAAATTGAATAAAGAGTCAAGATCCATTGGTGTGTTGTATTCAGGAGACCCATCTCACATGCAGAGACACACATAGGCTTAAAATAAAGGGATGGAGGAAGATTTACCAAGCAAATGGAAAGCAAAAAAAAAAAAGCAGGGGTTGCAATCCTAGTCTCTGATAAAACAGACTTTAAACCAGCAAAGATCAAAAGAGACAAAGAAGGGCATTACATAATGATAAAGAGGTCAATGCAACAAGAAGAGCTAACGATCCTAAAAATATATGCACCCTACACAGGAGCACGCAGATACGTAAAGCAAGTTCTTAAAAACCTACAGAGAGACTTAGACTCCCACACAATAATAGTGGGAGACTTTAACACCCCACTGTCAACATCAGACAGATCAATGAGACAGAAAATTAACAAGGATATCCAGGACTTGAACTCAGATCTGGACCAAGCAGACCTAATAGACATCTTCAGAACTCTTCACCCCAAATCCACAGAATATACATTCTTCTCATCACATCGCACCACACTTATTCTAAAATTGACCACATAATTAGAAGTAAAACACTCCTCAACAAATGCAAAAGAATGGAAATCATGACAGTCTCTCAGACCACAGTGCAATCAAATTAGAACTCAGGATTAAGAAACTCACTCAAAACTGCACAACTACATGGAAACTGAACAACTTCCTCCTGAATGACTACTGTATAAATAATGAAATGAAGGCAGAAATAAAGATGTTCTTTGAAATCAATGAGAATGAAGATACAACATACCAGAATCTCTGGGAGGCATTTAAAAAAGTGTGTAGAAGGAAATTTATAGCACTAAATGCCCACAAAAGAAATGAAGAAAAATCTAAAATTGACACCCTAACATCACCATTAAAAGAACTAGAGGAGCAAGATCAAACAAATTCAAAAGCTAGCAGAAGACAAGAAATAAGTAAGATCAGAGTAGAACTGAAAGAGATAGATATATAAAAAAAAAAAGCTTCAAAAAATCAATGAATCCAGGAACTAGTTTTTTGAAAAGATCAACAAAATAGATAGACCACTAGCCAGACTAATAAAGAAGAAAAGAGAGAAGAATCAAAGAGATGCAATAAAAAAATGATAAAGGGGATATCACCACTGATCCCACAGAAGTACAAACTACCATCAGAGAATACTATAAACACCTCTATGCAAATAAACCAGTAAATCTAGAAGACATTGATAAATTCCTGGACACTTGCACTCTCCGAAGGCTAAACCAGGAAGAAGTTGAATCCATGAATAGATCAGTAACAAGGTCTGAAATTGAGGCAGCAATTAATAGCCTATAACCAAAAAAAGTCCAGGACTGGATGAGTTCACAGCCAAATTCTACCAGAGGTACAAAGAGGAGCTGGTACCATTCCTTCTGAAACTATTCTAAATGATAGAAAAAGGAAATCCTCATTTAACTTATTTATGAGACCAACATCATCCTGATACCAAACCCTAGCAGAGACACAACTAAAAAAGAAAGTTTCAGGCCAATATTCATGATGAACATCCATGTGAAAATCCTCAACAAAATACTGGCAAACCAAATCCAATAGCACATAAAAAAGCTTACCCATCACAATCTAGTCAGCTTCATCCCTGGGATGCAAGGCTAGTTCAACATATGCAAATCAATAAACATAATCCATAACATAAACAGAACCAAAGACAAAAACCACATGATTATCTCAGTAGATTCAGAGAAGGCCTTCGCCAAAATTCAACAGCCCTTTATGTTAAAAATTCCCAATAAACTAGGTATTGATGGAATGTATCTCAAGATAATAAGAACTATTTATGACAAATCCACAGCCAATATCATACTGAATGGGCAAAAACTGGAAGCATTCCCTTTGAAAACCGGCACAAGACAAGGATGGCCTCTCTCACCACTCCTATTCAACATAGTACTGGAAGTTCTGCCCAGGACAATCAGGCAAGAAAAAGAAATAAAGAGTATTCAATTAGGAAAAGAGGAAATCAAATTGTCTCTATTTGCAGACAACATGATTGTATATTTGAAGACCCCATTGCCTCAGCCCAAAATCTCCATAAGCTGATAAGCAACTTCAGCAAAGTCTCAGGATACAAAATCAATGTGCAAAAATCACAAGCATTCCTATACACCAATAATAGACAAACAGAGAGCCAAATCATGAGTGAACTACCATTCACAATTGCTACAAATACCTAGGAATGCAACTAACAAGGGATGTGAAGGACCTCTTCAAGGAGAACTACAAACCACTGCTCAAGGAAATAAGAGAGGACACAAACAGATGGAGAAACAATATTGTGAAAATGGCCATACTGCCCAAAGAATTTATAGATTCAATGCTATCCCCATCAAGCTACCATTGACTTTCTTCACAGAATTGGAAAGAACTACCTTACATTTCATATGGAACCAAAAAAGAACCCACGTAGCCAAAACAATCCTAAGCAAAAACAAACAAAAAATAAAACAAAAAACCAAGGTGAAGCTGAAGGCATCATGCTACCTGTCTTCAAACTATACTACAAGGCTACAGTAATCAAACAAGCATTAAAGTAAAGAATTTTCAACTCAGAATTCAACATCCTTAAAGAAAAGAACTTTCAACCCAGAATTTCTGGTACCAAAACAGAGATATAGACCAATGGAACAGAACAGTGGCCTCAGAAGTAGTGCCACACATCTACAGCCATCTGGTCTTTGACAAACCTGACAAAAACAAGCAATGGGGAAATAATTCCCTATTTAATAAATTGTGCAGGGAAAACTGGCTAGCCATATGCAGAAAGCTGAAACTGGATCCCTTCCTTACACCTTACAAAAAATTAACTCCAGATGGATTAAAGATTTAAATGTAAGACCTAACACCATAAAAACCCTAGAAGAAAACCTAGGCAATACCATTCAGGACATAGGCATGGGCAAGGACTTCATGACTAAAACACCAAAAGCAATGGCAACAAAAGACAAAATAGACAAATGGGATCTAATTAAACTTCAGAGCTTCTGCACAGCAAAAGAAACTATCATTAGAGTGAACTTGCAAACAGCAGAATAGGAAAAAACTTTTGCAATCTACCCATCTGACAAAGGGCTAATATCCAGAATTTAGCAAGAACTTAAACAAATTTATAAGAAAAAAATAACTCCATCAAAATGTGGGTGAAGGCAATGAACAGACACTTCTCAAAAGAAGGCATTTATGCAGCCAACAAACATAAGAAAAAATGCTCGTCATCGCTTGTCATTAGAGAAATGCAAATCAAAACCACATTGAGATACCAGTTTTAATGGTGATCATTAAAAAATCAGGAGATAACAGATACTAGAGAGGATGTGGAGAAATAGGAATACTTTTACACTGTTGGTGGGAGTGTAAATTAGTTCAACCATTGTGGAAGACAGTGTGGCGATTCCTAAAGGATCTAGAACTAGAAATACAATTTGACCCAGCAATCTCATTACTGGGTATATACCCAAAGGATTATAAATCACTCTATTATAAAGACACATGCACATGTATGTTTATTGCGGCACTGTTCACAATAGCAAAGACTTGGAACCAACCCAAATGCCCATCAATGATATACTGGATAAAGAAAATGTCACACATATACACCATGGAATACTATGCAGCCATAAAAAAGGATGAGTTCATGTCCTTTGCAGGGACATGGATGAAACTGGAAACCATCATTCTCAGCAAACTGACACAAGAACAGAAAACCAAACACTGCATGTTTGCACATGGACACAGGGAGGGGAACATCACATACTGGGACCTGTTGGGGGATGGGAGGCTAGGTAAGGTATAGCAAGGGGGCGGGGGTAGTGGGCTAGGGGAGGGGTAGCATTAGAAGTAATACCTAATGTAGATGATGGGTTGATGGATGCAGCAAACCACCATGGCATTTGTATACTTGTGTAACAAACCTGCAACGTTCTGCACATGTATCCCAGAACTTAAAGTATATATATATATATATATATATATATATATATATATATATATATAAAACCTGTACTAGTTGAAGTGTCAAGGTCAAATGGATTCTCTCCTTCAATTTATTTAAATATTACACAACATTATAGGTTGTTTTATATTTATACCATGATCTCTTTACACATCTTTTCAAGAATTTGAATTTCTAATTCACTTTTTTTGTGGGCAGAATTATAATATGCCTCTAGCTTTCATGTTGTCAAAGATCATCCAGTTTGTAATAAGAGTATTTCCTACTTGAATATTTCTATTTGCAACTTATTCTTCAAAGCCCTTTGATTTCTTATTACTATTTGGACTATAGATTTCCTATGCTTGCTGGACAGCTCTCATCCAATAATATTTTTCCTAGATTTCTAGGTCAAGTTTACTTTTTTATCAGCTGCCATGATCTTCTTTGTCTTGGGTACTTTTAATTTTTGCTCTGGTACATCCTCAAATAATTGTTTTTCTCAGAAAGTATGCCTGGGAGTTAAAAAAATAAATTCATAAGTCCATAATTCTAGTTTCAAGAGAATTTTCCCTCAGAACTATTAAAGCATTTTCTATGATCCTCTAGCAACCAATTTTGCTGGGAAGGGATTGGCAGCAGTCAGATTCTGATCTCTTTAGAGATAATTTGTTTCTTTTCTCACAAAGTTTTTAGGCTTTATATTTTGACATGGGAAAAGGTGACTAGGTGTGCATTTTTTAAAAATCGTGTAACTTTTGGTGATGTCTTTATGCTAAATCGCTTAGTCAACTAAAACAGAGAGGCACCAATTATGGGCCAAGTACCCATAATAGGGGTCTTGGCCCTTTATAGGCAGATTGTTTGACTTCTTTAGAGAATACGTTTTGGTTTTGGTTTAAACAAGGGTATACATCACCTTTTTGTGTAGATGAGGGAGTAGAGAATGGGGTGAAGGTGGACTTGTACAGCTTTACTGTAAGCATTAAACCCATACCCTTGATTTCTGTCTCACTTTCCCCTGGCATTCTTGCCAGTTTCAAGCTTTGAACTTGCATTCTTCTTCTGTTTAATTTCTGGGCTGTGGATTCTCTGGCTTCAATTTATATAACAACAAAATCTAACGTTTATTAAGCAGCATTCCAGGAACTGTCCTAAGTGCTTATATTGTGATTAACTTGGCCAATCCTCACAACAACCCTATGAGGTAGCTACAGTCGACTCTATGTATGTGAAGGGAATTGGTTCCAGGAATCCCGTGTCTGCCAAAATCTGTGCATACTCAAGTTTGGCAAATTGGTCCCTTGGGAAATGGCATATACAAAAAGCCTTTATTATAGGCCAGTTTCACATTCCAGAAATACTGTATTTTTGATCTGCCTTTGTTGAAAATCAATCCTCATGGAAGTGGACCCATGCAGTTCAAATGCATGTTGTTTAAGGGTCAACTGTCCTATAATTATCCACATTTTATAATGAAGAAACACAGTTGCTCAAAGTCATACAGGTTATGACTGGCAGAGATGACATTTGCATCCAGGCAGTCTGTGATCCCATCCTGCACCTATCTTGGAGAAATATATAGAAATCTGTAATTCCTTAATCCTGAGATTTATTATGAATGTATTCTCTTTTATGTGCATATATTTTAAACCAGCATTTCATCAGAATGTGCGGTTGAGGATCAAAGAAGGAAAGTCATGGTGTTCTGTCTGCAACAGTTAATTAAAATTTACTCATAATTTCTGAGTGCCAAATTCACCAAGGCCACATCCAGGTATAGGCAGTTGCTTATGCTGTGAGTTTGCGCAGCATAATGACTGACAATGAGCAGTCAGAGGCTTACTTTTAAAGGCCTAAGACTTCTATAGAAGAAACTTTCACTGATAGAACCTAAAGATGCAGGTTCCATCTAAAAAACACTCCCTCTGCCCCCATTTCCATCCATGCTCATTTCTCTGATTGGACAGGTCTAGGTAGGGCTGGTAGGTGGAAGGAGGCAGACAACCAAAGGAAAGCAGCACTAAAGCTAAAAGAATGAGAGAGAGAAGAATGAAATTTGTATGGGAAGCTAGGCTTGACTCCTGCTTCCTGTTAATTACCAGAAGTCTATAATGAGTCATGTGTTGTTACAGGTGTTCTGTTTATATCATTCAATTTGCTTTTCATAATGACCCTGTAGCAAAAGTATAGCCAAGGTAGTATGCCCATTTTATAGATGAGGACATTAAGGCTTCGAGACATTAAAGAATTTACCCAAGGTTACAAAGGTAGTATGTTCATCCGACTTTAAAACCCATGCCAATTCCCCTCTGCCATGATGCCTTTTGACTCCCTATGGCAGCATTTGGAATGGAGCGGGTGTTTTTGCATGCTCACCCTCCCTTTCTTTCTCTCAGTACACTCCTATACTCAGACACACACACACACACACAAACACACACACACACACATAAACACACACATGAATTAACTAATTGCACCAATATTTCTTGAGCAGTGTGTTGCTAGGTATTTGGTAGAGTCTACACTGTCTTCTGTGAGTCAAACCATGCCTCTCAAGCACACAGGAATGAAACTTTCTAAGGAGTAGGGATAGAGGGAAAGGGTGTGGAATCCGTATTCAAATAGGTGGCTTCTTAAAGATCAGGACTGGAAGGGCTGCACAAGTTCTTTGCAGAAGAGCAACTTTTTCTAATTTGCCATTGGGCCTGCAATTCTGACTCTGAAGCTCAGTTCTCTTGAGGTGAGATATTTTGTCATATTAAGAAGCAAAACACTTTCTTAGGAGTCCTTATCACCTTATTGTGAATTAAATTTATGAAATTTCCTCAAAATGATAGTGTAATAGATCACAAAATGGTCACAAATTACTTATAACCCTCACAATGGGTATGAGTGGGATTGCATGCAGGGATATAAGTATGGCCACAAATTACTTATATCCCTTTGCAGTGGGATTTTTGCCAGGCCACCCAACAAAAGTTGAGTTTATTTCTTATCCTTTAATCCTGGGCTTGGCTGGGTAACTGGCTTTGGCCAATGGAACATTGAAAAATATGGTGCAGACTGGGCATGGTGATGCATACCTATAGTCCCAGCTACTTAGGAGGCTAAGACGGGAACATCCCTTGAGCCCAGGAGCTTGAAGCCAGCCTGGGCAACAGGCTGGACAGATATGGTCTCTGGAAAAAAAAATATGCAGAGGCTTCAAATGGGCTTGCATATAGGGTTTACCTTCTCCTGCTTCTGAGAATGCTTCTGCCACCATGTAAACTAGACTCTTTGAGGATGAGAGAGCATATGAAGAAAAACCTTAAACATACCAGTTTTCCTAGCTGTGGCCCCAGACGTGAGAGGAAGGCCCTTTTAGATCACGCAACTTCAAATTGCTGGCCTCATCCGGAAGCACAATCACCACCAAATTGTGAGAAATAGTAAGTGGCTGTCTTAAGTCCCAGAGATTTATAACATTTTGTTGTGAAGCAAAGGGTACCTGATCTATGTAGCTAGTTGAAGTAGGCTGGGGAAGGGGGAGCAAAGCAGGAAGGAAAGGAATTGAGTAGAAAGCACCTTGATGATCATTTCTGCAGTTTAAGGTCCCTGAATGTTTGGGTAGAGACAGGGCAGCCCCTAAGGAGAGAGAAGTACAGAACAGAATGAAGGGAGTACACTAAATACAAAGTTCACTCTTCCTCATGACTGATCTTTTTTATAATTTCAGGAAGAAACATCTAGAATGTGAGCACTTTATCCCATGGTCAGGGTTTTGCTGTAATTTGAACAATTCAAAAGTCATCTGACACTCTTGTTTACTCTTTATTTAGTGGTTCAGCAGAGATAAATAACTTCCCCAGTAGATTCATTTGAATTTCATCTTGACCCAGAACTCTGAGTGTAAATACAACCATTATCTGAAACTGTGAAACATCAGAAGTGGAAGACATCTCAATCTGTTCTCTGTCCAACTCCGGCCACTTTGTTTTAACGTTGTACCGTGTTAAAGAATATCAGACCATAACATTCTAATTCAGTATCACATCTTTGAGTAATATGCTTTCTCCCTCCTCTGTCCTCAAGTATAATGCTTTCCCTGTGTTCTGCAATGTAAATGATTCACTTTGTTATGTGGTTATTCAAATAGATGTCTGTTGTCTTCAGAGGCTTTAAACTTTCTCCAAGACAGATCTTGTTTTATTTAGTCATTCTTTCGTTAATTTATTCATGCAGGAAATGTTTATTGTACATGACGATTCAGGCCTGCTTGTGAGGATCTTATTATCTAAGTACAAGAAAAGAAAACCAGTTTTTAAATAAAATAAAATAAACCAGTTTTTAAAGAACATGTTAATGTTAATATTGAGTATTTACAAAATGTGTGAGCACAGAGAAGAAAGAATTGGCTTGACTCATGCACCTGTATTCTAACTCAGATTTCCTCTTCTACACTTGACTCCCTAACATTAAGTGTGCTCTCAACAGCCAGAGTGATAGATTAGATTACATCAATCCTCCACTTTAAACTTTCAATTTAAATTTCTTACTGGTCTTATGAAGCCAATGGGATCTGGCCCCTGACTGTAATTCAATCATGCTGGCTCCTTTCAGTTCTTTGGGAACTCTAGCTTGCTCTCTGGTTCCCATTGCCAAAATTTTATTCCTCCTATCTCTGCATGATTAGCTTCTTCTTGTCATTCAGAACTCAACTTAGGTGGCTGTATTCCTGATACCTGATGTAAGTAAACAGTCACTGGAAGTCATTTGACTCTGCTTATCATTAGCCATCATTTGTTTTTGCCTTTCCTTTCCTATATTCCTCTCTTCCTTCCTTCTTTCCTTTTTTCCTTCCTTCTTTCCTTCCATCCTTCCCTTCTTCCCCCTTCCCCCTTCCTTCCTTCCTTTTTTCTTTCCTTCTTTCCTTCCCTCTTCCCCCCTTCCTTCCTTCCTTCCTTCCTTCCTTCCTTCCTTCCTTCCATACCTCCTCCATTTTTCTTTTCTCTTTCTTAACTTTGTGTCTCTCTCTGCACTAGAATGCATGCCCCATCAGAACAGTAACCTTGTTCTCTCCGTAATAGATATTCAATATGTACTTCTGGAGTACATGAACAGATGGATAGAAGAATTCTAAATGCTGGAGGATTTGCAGGTACCTGCTAGGTAGAATGCTGTGGGGGTGGGGGATGACTTTTTAGACAGAGAAACAGCACCATATTCAAACACCTGAGACAAGGAACAAGAACGATACGAGTATATTGGATTGGCTGGAATACAAGGTTTGGGTTGAGTTTGGGGAGAGCAGGAAAATAAGAAGGTGAGAATTGAAAGATTGTCTTGCTCTCTTTCTACACACACACACACACACACAAGCACACACACACACACACACCCTCCCAAGAAATTATTTTTCAGTCTGAGACCTAGTTTGTTGATTCACACACAGAAATTCAGACTTCTGCTACTTTTTTTTGACATTGCTACCTTGCAGGAATATAATGAATTGGACTTGTCAGAAGCTACTGACATATTTGGTCTGTTGAAAACAACTCATTGAAGAGTTTTGACTTTTGATTTTTAGCAGGGATTTAAAAAAAATTTTTTTTGAATGAATTGGAAATAGATTACTGAACCTGGCCAAATACAGGAAATATATAAATCATCATTTTATATCATTTACTCTTTTGACTCTTACAGCAGCAGATTTATTGATTACTCACACACACATATAAATGTACTTTATATATTTGGCCTTTATTTGTTTACTATTTATGAGGATTAAAACAATTTTGGGAAATTTGATGAGGCTTTCATTCACTTTGATAGCTTCCTCATCTGTAAAATGGGAGCAGTAATAATGTATAGATCTCAAAGGGTAGTTGTAAACCTTAAATGGCTTCAACTGCAAAAGTGTTTAGATCAGTCCTTGGGGTAATTGTTAGCCTTTATTATTATCGTCATTGCTGCTCACGTGAAGAACATGAGTTGAAGGAATTTTACACTAGGTTTCAAATTCTACTGTAAATGCAATTACATTTTACTCTCTGCCCTCTTGCCATTTGGAGGCATTGCTTGATAATGACGGATGTCATTTCTTGCATGCTTTTTAAACTTGGTGTAAATGAAGTCTAATCAAGTGAGTTATGTCAAGTCTATTGTTTTCATTTTAAAAAACAATACAAAGGCCAGAATAAGCCAGAGAGATACTGAGTAAAGATGAAAAGAGAAATCTCAACAGAAAAAAATATTCTTTAGAAAAAAGAGAGCCTATTTTCCTTGCAGCAGGGCCCTGATGTGAATACATTTCCAGAGTCGATTGCAGTTCCTCTGTCTCTGACTCTTGGCTCCAGCCCTTTTCACCAAGACTCTAGGCTAGTTGTGGCCTGTGGTTCTGCAACTCAGCTCTTCGGAGGGCAGGAAGGAAGGGTGGACCTGCTTGAGATTTCCTGTCTTGCTGTGAGTCACTGATACAGAGCACTCTTCTCGCACTATCCAGAGAGCAGGAATGCAGCAGCCGAAGTCAAACCGGAACCATCCTCTGCGTCATGATAACTGCTCTCACCACCTACTCAAGCATGGGCTGCACATCTTCAGGGGGTGCTCTTCCGCCTGTGGAGCAAGACACTGAAAGAAAGGTTCTATTATCTCCTGTAAGGAGAAGATAATAAAACTTATGACAAAGAATATCTTTACATAACATTTAGGTCTGGTGGACTCATTTTGTAGATGGCAGACAAAGTCTTCAATTCTGATGAGACTAGGAAAGATTATAAGCCTATCTCATACCTAATTCCTTTTCTTATCCTGCTTGCCTGTATTGTAAACAAATTTATGTTGAGGCCGGGCGTGATGGCTCACGCCTGTAATCCCAGCACTTTGGGAGGCTGAGGTGGGTAGATCACCTGAGGTCAGGAGTTAGAGACCAATCATGGCCAACATGGTGAAACCCCATCTCTACTAAAAATACAAAATTAGCTGATCATGGTGGTGCATGCCTGTAATCCCTACTATTCAGGAGGCTGAGGCAGGAGAATCACTTGAACCCGGGAAGTGGAGATTGCAGTGAGCTGAGATTACGCCACTTCACTCCAACCTGGTTTAAAAGAGCAAAACTCCATCTCAAAAAAAAAAAAGTGAAGTTGTTTTGCGATTCCTGTAAGTAAAATTTTAATCTTAGCCAGGCATGGTGGTGCATGCCTGTAGTCCCCACTATTTGGGAGGCTGAGGCAGGAGGATCACTTTAGCCCTGGAGTTTGAGGCTGTAGTGAGCTATGACCATGACACTGCACTCCAGCCTGTGTGACAGAGCAGGATCTTTTTCCTAAAAGGAAAATAAATAAATAGGCTGGGTGCAGTGGCTCACACCTGTAATCCCAACACTTTGGGAGGCCGAGGCAGGTGGATTACTAGAGGTCAGGTGTTCAAGGCCAGCCTGGTTAACAAGGTGAAACTCCATCTCTACTAAAAATACAGAAATCAGCTGGGCATGGTGGTGGGTACCTGTACTCCTAGTTACTTGGGAGGCTGAGGTGGGAGAATTGCTTCAGCCTGGGAGGTAGAGATTGCAGTAAGCCAAGATCATACCACTGCATTCCAGCCTGGGTGACAGAGCAAACCTCTGTCTCAATAAATAAATAAATATAAAAAATAAAATAAATATATAAATAAAAATTAAAAAAAATAATTCTGGCTTGTGGAGTATAATGTGAAAGGAATTAATCTTTGTAGATGAATTCTGTTAAGACAGCTGTACTACCTGACTTCTAAGCCTATTGGAAGGATCAATAATAATAATAGTGATTGAGCATATGTTTTACATTAGATATTATATAATCTATATACATTATTGCTGATCATCACAACCTCTACAAGCTTTCCATTCTACATTCTATCAGCTGCCTTTTTTTTTTTAGATAGAGTCTCATTCTGTCATCCTGGCTAGAGTGCAATGGCCAGATCTCAGCTCACTGCCACCTCCACCTCCTAGGTTCAAGTGATTCTCATGCCTCAGCATCCCTAGTAGCTGAAATTATAGGCATGCACCACTACACCCAGTTAATTTTTGCATTTTTTGAAGACATGGGGTTTTGCCATGTTGGCCAGGCTGATCTCAAACTCCTGACCTTAGGTAACCCAAAAGCCTTAGCCTCCCAAAGTGTTGGGATTATAGGTGTGAGCCACTGCACCCAGCCAGGTGTTTGATCACTTTTCAGACTGCCTGCAGAAATACTAAGAAGAAGGAAAGACAGGTTGAAGAATTAGAAGTAAGGGAACGCTCCAGATGAAGCAATCTGCTGCCCAAGAGGAAAATTGTCTGATTGTTCCTATAACGTGCAATTGAGAGTAGCTGTATTAGAGACTTGAAAATCATGCTATAAAGCTGTAATAGAATAGAAATTATTAAAAATTCGTGTTTTTTTCTTTAACGCTGTCAGATTACAACAATATAAAAATGATTCTAGGGCTTTGGTAGGGAAGTTGCAATGAATTCAGTTGTGATATTAATGAATTTAAATTGCTAGTCATTAAGTGGCTACCTCAGAAAACCAGAAACATGAACTCTCATAGTGTGTATTTATTAGAGAAGAGAGAGTAAGCTGTAAAATAGTCACTGCCGTGACCATTTACAGACATTATAAATTAATTCTTTTCAATTTTTTTTTTGCTCATATAATTAGACTTAAATTTTTTTTGTTTTTGTTTTTGAGACAGAGTTTTGCTCTTGTCCAGGCTGGAGTACAGTCTCGGCTCATGGCAACCTCCATCTGCTAGGTTCAAGTGATTCTCCTGCCTCAGCCTCACGAGTAGCTGGGATTACAGGCATACACCACCATGCCTGGCTAATTTTGTATTTTTAGTAGAGATGAGGTATTTTCATGTTGGTCAGGCTGGTCTCAAACTCCCAACCTCAAGTGATCCGCCAGCCTCAACCTTCCAAAGTGCTGGGATTACAGGCATGAGCCACCGTGCCAGCCTGGTTTTTAAAAATTTTATTCATGAAAGTTGGGTCAGCTCTGAAAATGGTAATTATTTTATTAAGCAATCAGCTCTTCTCAATTGTTCTCTAACTTTATAGCTCAGACTAGAAAAAATAGTAGTAACTGTTTAACATCAGTACAGGTTACCTTCAACATGTTTTGCAACATTCTCTACTTTTCATGAGAAATTTGATGAATGTGGGGTTTGTTAGCACATTCAAGAGACAACTTGGGGTGAAAAAATATCTCTTGAGGACTATCTCAGCAAACACTTTGATACCACCCTGGTCGCTGAAGCATTACAGTTTTCTGTTCAGGCAAACTTTTTTTTTTTTTTTGAGACAGAGTCTTGCTCTATTCCCTAGGCTGGAGTTCAGTGGTGTAATCTCAGCTCACTGCAACCCCCATCCCCGGGTTCAAGCGATTCTCCTGCCTCAGCCTCCCAAGTAGCTGGGACAACAGGAGTGTGCCACCACGCCCAGCTAATTTTTTTTTGTTTTTTTTTTTTGTTTTTTTTTTTGTATTTTTGGTAGAGATGGGGTTTCACCATGTTGGCCAGGATAGTCTCAATCTCTTGATCTCGTGATCTGTCCTCCTCAGCCTCCCAAAGTGCTGAGATTACAGGTATGAGCCACCATACCCAGCTGAGGCAAACTTTTTGTAGGCTTGAGCACCACCTTGTTGTGTTAGGCCTAGAGACTTAGTAAATCATTATTATCCTTTTCCACAGTTTCGGGAACATAAAATCCTGGGTTTCTAATTACATTTGCACAACTAAAAATAAAGTATAAAGTATACTTTGCAAAAGAAAAAATAATAAGAAAAACAAACCCCAAACCACAAAAAGCAGGATAAACATTCTTAAATAATAATAACCTTTTTACTTCAAGGTCTTCATTTTCTTTCACAATATCTCCTAGCAAAATGTGTATTCTATTTGTACTACATCCTCTACTGCAGGGACGGCTCTAGTTATGGGTGGTATCTTAGTCCATTTCATGTTTCTATATAGAATACCTGAGACTGGGTAATTTATAAAGAAAAGAGGTTTATATTTTATTTTATTTTATTTATTTATTTATTTACTTGAGATGGAGTCTTGCTCTGTCGCCCAGGCTGGAATGCAGTGGCATGATGCAGGCTCCCTGCAACCTCCACCTTCCAGGTTCAAGCGATTCTCCTGCCTCAGCTGCCTAAGTAGCTGGGGCTATAGGCACACGCCACCATGCCTGGCTAATTTTTGTATTTTTGGTAAAGACGGGGTTTCACCATGTTGGTCAGGCTGATCTCGAACTCCTGACCTCATGATCCACCAGCCTCAGCCTCCCAAAGTGCTGGGATTACAGGCATGAGCCACCACACCTGGCCAAAAGAGGTTTATTTAACTCACAATTCTGCAGGTTGGGAAGTTCAAAGATTGGGTGGCTGTGTCAGGTGGCTTCTAGTGAGGGCCTCATGCTGAGTCAAAATGAGGTGGAAGTGGAATCAAGTGCATGAAATAACTGTCAAAACATGAGAGGTAACCTGTCTTTATAACAACTGGCTCTCTTCGAAATTAACCCACTCCAACAAGAACTAACACAGTTTTGTAAGAAAAATGTTAATTCATCTCAATGACCTAATCACTTCTTAAAGGCACCACCTCTTAAGAAAGCCGCACTGGGGAACAAGCTCCAACATGAGTTTTGGTGGGAACAAACTATTTTTAAACCATAGTAGGTGGTAAATAGAAAATTATCTAATAAATTGAGTAAATGGCTCCCTAATTATCTTGAACATTATGGTTTCAGGGACTGAGAGTTGTACTTTCCCATGATAGCTAAATTTTATTAATTAAATATTTGATTAAGAGTTTAAAAGGCATTATCCTGAAATATGAGCCCATGTCTTTAGAAAAGATAGAGAGGGATAAAAGGAAATGAGTAAAATTTAGTGCATCTCTCTTTTCTTTTAAGAGCAAGATTTTGTTTACAAGATCTTTGTATGAGCCAAGTTTGACTAATGGCAACAGTATTTGTTGTAGCTTTTATTATTTGTGGATGTCCTGAGGCTATAACTTAAAAGTATTTTAATGCTACTAATATTGCTAAGCTTAACATGAGTTTTTCAGTCATGAAAGAGAATTTTCTACTTGTTTGGTTCCTTATGATAAAATTATTCTTGGACTAAAATGTAAGCTGTACATTAAAAAATATTTAGTTATTTGACATTTCTGGCCCACACAATGCAGGATCCACATCTAAAGAACAGAAATTTGGTGATGAGTCATATGGAAAATAAACTTGAGCGTTTTTTCAGGGCAAAGGAATTTAGTGGTGACGATGTAAAAATAGGCAAACTTAACTGTACCTCATCTTCAAGAAATATTTTTTTCTTCCCCTTAATCTTCCACATATTATATAAACTAAATCTAAGAAAGATTTGTTATTCTTAAAATAATTATATTTAACACAAGATGCAACAAAGGCCAACCTGGAAAATTATTATTATTATTATTGAGACAGAGTCTTGCTCTGTTGCCTAGACTGCAATGCAGTGGTGCAATCTCAGCTCACGGCAACCTCCACTTCCTGGGCTTAAGGGATCCTCCCAAGTTAGCCTTCCAAGTAGCTGGGACTACACTAAGCTTGGCTGATTTTTGTGTTTTTGTAGACATGGGGTTTCTTTATGTTGCCCAGGATGGTCTCAAACTTGTGGGCTCAAGCAATCCATCTGCCTCAGCGTCCCAAAGTGCTGGGATTACAGGTGTGAGCCACCACAACCAGCCAACTTTTTTTTCTTCTACTGGTTCTCATTATAAAATTAGACATTCTCCCTTCAAGTCCTCAAATGTGCAGTTGACACTTTTATTGGAAGAGTTAAGAAGGCAGAAAAATCTGGGTCACAACAGACCTGATAGTAGTTAGAAAATTGTAGTTTCTACTTACATCCTAAACTCATAATGTTTCTTCTCTGATTAGCTATTTTAACCTACAACTCAGTCTTCTTAGTCAGAGGAAATCCCTGTTCCACTCACAAATGCTCCAGCTCATGCTTGGCTTTCTGACTGCACAGGTGCAATCTTGATGCAAATAGGCCTCCTTAATTAATACTTTACTGTGCATTAGAACTGCCTGGAGGACTTGCTAAAACACAGCTTGCTGAGGCCTCGCTACTGGAGCTCCTGATGCATTGGGTCTGGAGCAACACCTGAAAAGCAGCATTTCTAGCAAATTCTTAGTTAATATTCATGCTGCTATTCTGGACACTCCACTTGAGAACCAGTAGTGTGATGCCAAGAGACTGTAAGTAGAGAGTTAAGAAATCTTGTCTTCATTTGCTTTCATAACTTCCTGCCACTGAAACACTTATATATGACTTATCTGTGCCTGGTTTCCACATTTGTAAAAAAAAGGAATTGAGCTAGTAAATCCTCAGTCAGTACAGGCATTTTGCTCTTTACAGGTATTATGTTTTGCACAAAATGAAGGTTTTTGGCAATCCTGTGTCTACCAAGTCTACTGGCACCATTTTTTGAACAACATGTGTGCTCACTCTGTATCTCTGTCACATTTTGGTAGTTCTTGCAATATTTCAAAATTTTCCTGATTATTGTGTTTGTTATGCTGATCTGTGATTGGTAATCTTTGATGCTAATAGAGATTGTTTTAGGGTGCCATGAGCCTCACCCGTATGAGACAGCAGACGTAATTGATAAATATTATGTGTGTTCTGACTGCTCTATTCACTGAGAGTTCCTTCATCTTTCTTTTCCTCAGGCCCCCCTATTCTCTGAAACATAAAAATATTGAAATTAAGCCAGCTGGGAGTGGTGGCTCATGCCTGTAACCCCAGCACTTTGGGAGGTTGAGGTGGGTGGATCATCCGAGGTCCGGGGTTCGAGACCAGCCTGACTACATGGAGAAACCCTGTCTCTACTAAAAATACAAAATTAGCCAGCCATGGTGGCGGGCACCTGTAATCACAGCTACTCAGGAGGCTGAGGCAGGAGAATTTCTTGAACTCAGGAGGTGAAGGTTGTGGTGAGCTAAGGTCCTGCCGTTGCACTCCAGCCTGGGCAACAAGAGTGAAACTCCATCTCAAAAAAACAAAAAAAGAAATTAAGCCAGTTGGCCTGGTGTGGTGGCTCACGTCTATAATCTCAGCACTTTGGAAGGCTGAGGTGGGCGGATCGACTGAGGTCAGAGGTTTGAGACCAGCCTGATCAACATGGTGAAACCCTGTCTCTACTAATAATACAAAATTAGCTGGGCAGGCTGACACATGCATGTAACCCCAGATACTCAGGAAGCTGAGAAAGGAGAATTTCTTGAACCCAGGAGGTGGAGGTTGCAGTGAGCCAAGATCCCATCATTGCACTTCGGCCTGGGCATCAAGAGTGAAACTCTGTCTCAAAAAAAAAAAAAAAAAGAAAGAGAGAAAATAAATTAAGCCAGTTAACAACCCTACAATGGCCTCTAAGTGTTCAAGTGAAAGAAAGAGTCACATGTCTCCCACTTTAAATCAAAAGCTAGAAATAATTAAGTTTACTGTGGGGAAGGCATGTTGAAAGCTGAGATGGGCTAAAGGCTGGGCCTCTTGTGAAGAACAGTTAGTCAAGTTCTGAATGCAAAGGAAAAGTTCTTGAAGGGAGTTAAAAGCGCTTCTCCAGTGAACATACGAATAATAAGAAAGCAAAAGAGACATTGCTGATATGAAGAAAGGTAGAGTGGTCTAGATAGAAGATAAAACCAGCCACAACACTCCCTTCAGCTAAAGCCTAATGCAGAGCAAGGCTCTTTTTATTCTATGAAGGCTGAAAGAGGTAAAGAAGCTGCAGAAAAAAAGTCTGAAGCTAACAGTTTGGTTCTTGAGGCTTGCGGAAAGACACATTTCCATAACATGAGTTCAAGATGACACAGCAAGTACCATGTGAAAGCTATAGCAAGTTATCCAGAAGATCTAGCTGAGATCATTAGTGACGGTGACTACACTGAATAACAGATTTTCAATGTAGATGAAACAGCTTTCTATTGGAGGAAGATGCCATCTGGGACTTTCATAGTTAGAAAGGAGAAGTTAACACCTGGCTTCAAAGAACAGGCTGACTCTTGTTAGTGGCTAATGTAGCTGTTAACTTTAAGTTGAAGCCAGTGCTCACTTACTATTCTGAAAATCCTAGGGCCCTTAAGAAGTATGCAGTATCTACTCTGCTCATGCTCTATAAATGGAACAATGAAGCCTGGATGACCACACGTTTGTTTATAGCATGATTTACTGAATATTTTAAGCTTATTGTTGAGAGTTCTCAGAAAAAAGATTTTTTTTTCTTTTCAAAAGATTACTGCTCATTGACAAATTCACCTTGTCACTCAAGAACTCTGATGGAGAGGTATAGGTATGTGAATGTTGTTTTTATGCCTGCAAACATGACATTCATTCTGCAACCCATGAATCAAGGAATAATTTTAACTTTCAAGTTTTATTATTTAAGAAGCAAATTTTGTAAGGCTATAGGTGCTATAGATATTGTTTCCTCTGATAATTCTGGGCAAAATAAATCGAAAACTTCTGGAAAGGATTCAGCATTCTAGATGTTGTTAAGAACATTAGTGATTCATGGGAGGAGGTCCAAATATTGACGTTAACAGGAGTTTGGAAGATGTTGGTTTTAACCTTTATGGATGACTTTGAGGAGTTTAAAACTTCAATGGAGAAAGCCACTGCAGATGTGATGAAAATAGAGCTATAATTAAAAATGCAGCCTGAAAATGTGACTGAATTGCTATAATCTCATAATAAAATCCGAATGGACAAAGAATTTCTTCTAGTAGATGAGCAAATAAACTGATTTCCTGAGATGGAAAATACTCCTGGTGAGGATGCTGTGAACATTGTTGAAATGACAACCAAGGATTGAGAGTATTACATGAACTTATTTGATGAAGTAGCAGCAGGGATTGAGAGGACTGACTCCAATTTTGAAACCAATGCTACTGTGGATAAAATGCTATCAAACAGCATCGCATGCTACAGAGAAATCTTTCACGAAAGAAAGTCAATCAAGTTGGCAAATTTCCTTGCTGTTTTTATTTTATTTTATTTTTTGAGACCCAGTAGCCAGATGTAGCTACTGATTACAAAAGACAGGAGCTACATTGGCTACTGAGCCTTCCTTGCTGTCTTAATGTGAGAAATTGCCGCAGTCACCCCAGCCTTTAGCAACTACCACCCTGATTAGTCAGCAGCCAACCACATTGAGGCCAGACCCTTCAACCAGCAAAGATTGCAACTCGCCGAAGGCTCAGGTGATTGTTAGCATTTTTTAGCAATAAAGTATTTTAAAATTAAGATATATACATTATTTTTTAGACATAATGCTATTGTAGCTTTAATAGACTACAGTAAAGTGTAAATATACTTTATATATGCTGGGAAACGAAAACATTTGTGTGACTTGCTCTATTGCAATATTCACTTTATTGTGATGGCCTGGAACTGAACCTGCAATACCTCTGAGGTACGCTTGTATTTATCGACGATTTTTCTTTCTATGTAATCTATGCCATCAATCCATGGCACTCTTCTAGGAGTAAAAAAGATTTATTCCAACAGTCATTTCAAATTGTGAACCTTTCCTTTGAGGGTATATCCCAGTCTCATTGAAGGTATTAGAGGGAGTAATTAGAAAAAGCATCTCATTTATTTCATGAAATAGAATGCCTTACAATCAAAGTTTTAGATCAGAACTTCCCAGTGGGATGCTTTTTCTAAAAAAAAAAAAAGGCTTTTCTTGGGTCTGGGGCTTCTCGGCAGTCCATCTTTATAAGTGTCTTTTTATCCTAATATGCCATAAATACCTTGTGATTTCCTTTTCTGTTCTGTTCTGTTCTTTTCTTTTTTTTTTGAGATGGAGTCTCGCACTGTCACCTGGGCCGGAGTGCCCGTGGCGCCATCTCTGCTCACTGAAACCTCCGCCTCGCAGATTCAAGCGATTCTCCTGCCTCAGCTTCACAAGTAGCTGGGATTACAGGCGCCCACCACCACGCCTGGCTAATTTTTTTTATTTTTTATTTTTAGTAGAGACAGGATTTCACTGTGTTGGCCAGGCTGGTCTTGTACTCCTGACCTCAGGATCTGCCCGCTTCGGCCTCCCAAAGTGCTGGGATTACAGGCGTGAGCCACCGCGCCCAGCCCTTGTTCTGATATCATTCATGTGAAATTTATTTAGGAATGAGATCCACTATAATAAAAAGACTGACTGTGGTATGCTAACTTAGTTTTTAAAATGTTAGCTGAAATACTGGCACCATTCTTGATTCATTTTACTTTGAAGCAGAAATTTAGTACAGTATGGAAGAGATGGTTTCATTTCTTTCTTGTTTTGTTTTGTTGTTTTTTTGAGATGGAGTCTCACTCTTGTTGCCCAGGCTGGAGTGCAATGGCGTGATCTCGGCTCACCACAAACTCCTCCTGGGTTCAAGTGATTCTCCTGCCTCAGCCTCCCGAGTAGCTGGGGCTGCAGGCACCCGCCACCACGCCCAGCTAATTTTTTGTATTTTTAGTAGAGACGGGATTTCACTATGTTGGTCAGGCTAGTTATGAACCCCTGACCTCAGGCGATCCACCTGCCTCGGCTTCCCAAAGTGCTGGGATTACAGGCGTGAGCGACTGCGCCTGGCTGGTTTCATTTCTTTGAATCTGCCTGAAAGAGAGTTTTCCCATCTAGCACTGCATTTTTTGTGCATGTATATCCATCAGCCACACACTGTGTACAGTACCTAATAAAAAATGGAAGGCTAGTGATTGAAAGGAAGTGGGGCTCCTGTATATGTGTGCACATGTATAGTGGCTGGAGTTGGGGAATGGAGAATAGAAAAGAATGGTGCTGAGGTTTTCGGGGTGGACTTTAAAATTTTCTGAAGACATGGAAAATGCTACCAGCTGGATCTGTCTCTTCACTGGAAATCCCATGGGATTCTGGATAGGGGCTGGATATATTGTATAATCCCCTCAGGGACTAGAACAGTGCTTGGAACGAGATGGATGCTTAGAACATGTTTTCAAATAGCTTCATAAAGGCTTGGCAAAGATCATTATGTTCCAACCTACTGTCTGGGAATGTGTATTATATACAGTTCGTATAAGAGAAGCCACAACATGGGAAATGGCATGGAACAGAATGAACATTTTACTTTACAAAATAAGCGGACTTATTCTACCGGTTCTCCTTTCTCTTCAACTCATTTTCTAGATGATCTAATTCCAGTTTGTTTTTAGAAAAAGTCTTCTGTTATCTTGACAACTACTTAGTCTTGAAATGTATGTCACCGTGCCTTTTTATATAGTAAATTTAAAGAGATTTTTTGTTTGCTAAAGTGTATGTTGTGTATGTATTACTTGTGAAATAGTTTTAACTGACTCAGAAGCTTCTCAGAGAGCTGTTCACAACCACCAATGACATTGCCATGAAAAACTTAAATTAAAGCTCTGTACATTTCATAAAACCAAATATCTACAGCCAACTGATTTTTTGACAAAGTTGACAAAAACATACGCTCAGAAAAGGATACCCTTTTCAATAAATGGTGCTGGGAAAATTGAATCGCCATATGCAGAAGAATGAAACTGGACCCCAATCTCTCACTGTCTACAAAAATCAACTCAAGAGGGATCAAAGACTCTAAAGTGACACCTGGAACTATAAAAATGTTACAAGAAAATCTAGGGAAAATCTTCTGGACATGGTCTAGGCAAAGAATTCATGACAAAGACCTCAAAACTTAGGCAATAAAAACAAAAATAGACAAATGAGACTACTTAACTGAAAAGCTTTTGCACAGCAAAAGAAATAATCAACAGAGTGAACAGGCAATCTGCAGAATGGAAGAAAATATTTGCAAACTATGAAAATGAAAGGAAACTGATATTCAGAATATACAAGGAACTCAACAAGAAAAATACATATCATCCCATTACAAAGTGGGCAAAGGACATGAATATAAATTTTGCAAAGAAGACATACAAATGACCAAGAAGCACATGAAAAATGCTGAGCATCATTAATCATCAGAGAAATGCAAAATAAAACCACGATGAGATAAGAATGGCTATAATAAAAAAGTAAAAAATAACATGTTGGTGAGGATGCAGAGAATGGGGAATGCTTATACTCTGTGTTATAGTACAAATTAGTACAGACCCTATGGAAAACAATGTGGAGATTTCTCAAAAAACTAAAATTAGACCTACCATAAAACGTAGCAATCCCACTACTGAAATGCCCAGAGGAAAATAAATCATTACGTAATAAGATATCTGCCCCTGTATGTTATAGTAGCATTATTCACAACAAGAAATGGAATCAGCCTAGAAGTCCATCAACAGTTGAGTGGTTACAGCAAATGTGATACACACACACACACACACACACACACACACAATTTTTATATATAACTAAATGTGATATATATATATGTATATATATATATATATATACACACAATGGAATACTATTCAGCTGTAAAAAAAAGAATAAAATCATGTCTTTTGCAGCAACATAGATGGAACTGGAGGTCATTATCTTAAGTGGAGCAACTCAGAAACAGAAAGTTGAATACATATTTTCACTTGTAAGTGGGAGTAAAATAATATATGGACATAGAATGTAGAATAATAGTCATTGGAGAGTTGGAAAAGCAAGAGGGGATAAGAGAAGAGAAATTACTTAATGGGTACAATGTACACTATTTGGGTGATGATTATACTAAAAATCCAGACTTCACCGTTATACAATATATCCATGTAACAAAACTTGCCTTGTGCCATTTAAATTTACACACACACACACACACACACACACACACACAGCTTTGTAGGATTTTATATTGGAACAGAAATGGTTTTCACACACTATGAACAAAATTAATTGATAAAAACCTACATATTTGTGGTAGTAACTAAAAAAATAAAGCAGTGTAATGCATAGAATACCAAACTGATGTTTACCTTTAATTAGTCATTTTTAGCAGGGGAAAAGCAGGTTACAACATTGTGGTTACTCCTTGCAAAAGACAGACAAAATCTAGAGTTGATATGAGGCTACCCTAGCTTCCATTCAGAAAAAGAAAAAAATTACTTTCCTGGAACTCAGTCCACTTTTTACTTCTCCAAATTTCACTTCTCAGTTTATATTACTCATTAGTGGTCATTCTGTGTTTGACTCTGGTTGGGCACACTTTTGAAATGGCCAACCATGTATTATTTTTATTAACATTGCTTCAGGCTTAAAAAAAAGTCTGAGGATCACTGTTGGTTGACAGGATAATCTTCCAGATGTACACTCCAACAGATAATGGAATTCCATTTTTTAATAGCCACATCTGCTTAAGATGAGCCAGTTTTCCTATCAAGATGCATAAGTATCAATTACTATTTTGCACATTTCTATACTTTCTTGGTTTTTTTTAAAGGGTATTTCTATTCTCTGGAATATTAAAAACAAGTGTACTGTTATATAACATCTTGCTGAGGCATACCACCACCACCATCAACAACATCATCCCTGAAAGCGTCACTTGTCATCTTATAGTACTTCATCTAATTCTTGTCTATTTTATCTTTCAGTAGGATTTCCAGCTCCTAGAAGCCAGAGATCATGTTACTCATTCTTTTGCATCCTTCCCAGGGTCTAGTGGAGCACTGAGCATCATGTGAGTAGTCAATAAACAATTGTTGAGTCTTGTTGAATTGAACTTAAAATGTCCACATTCCTGGTGCTAATCAAAGACGTAATGAAAAATTCCCCTACTCTCTGCAGTCTGAGACTATTTTCAGAAGTAATTATTATCAGACTAACATTACAGGGAAGGAAAAGCCAAAGATCAGTGCAAAGTAGTGCAAAGAAACGTTAAAAGAAAAACAATTTGCCTTTAACCCAGTCCTGTCTGAGCTGCAGAAACGGGATGTTTGGTAAATGTTACAATACCCGTGGTCTCTTGTGACTGTCATATGCACCAGCAGAATAGAGCAGACAGATTTTTAAAAATATATGTATTTATTTAAAGTTTGAAGTTCTAATAAAAAGTTCTGTGTTTATTTCATACCATTTCTTTGATGCTTTAGTAAGCTGGTGTGTGAAAGTAATTTTCCACATCTATGACTAATTTCTAAATATTGATTCAGTGCTTTAGACATTGGATTTTACTGTGCAATCTCCTCCCTCTTGTAAAGCTTGTGAGTGTCATGTGCAGGAAGAAAGACAGGGAGAACAGTATCTTCTGTGCACTTAATCAGTATCACATGGGCTTCCTTGGTCTAGTGGGCTTGGGTTCCCTATTCTAAAACTGTGCCCTCATATTTTTCTAGACGATGCATTTACTAGTTTCTAGTTTTTAAAATCAACTTGTTAATTTCTTGTTTTTATAGTTAAATTATTAAATCTTTCACTTTATACTTTCTTGTGTCTTTCCCAGTGTCTAGCAGAGTCATAAGCATCTTGTTTATATTCAATATACAATTGTTAAATCATGTTGACTTGAATTTAAAATTGAAAAGGAATTTTAAAATACTATTTTTGTTTCCAGTGTGAAAGTTTTGCACAGGATCTATTGAATAATATTATAAAATGGTTAAGCAAAATAGCAGCTTTACCCAAACTGGGCTGGGCATTGCATATATATATATATATATATATGATATATATATATATATATATATGCAATATATATATATATATAGTCAGGCCTTGGCTATTTCCTGTAACATTTGTCTTATATATGTTATCTAAAGATGTCTCTGGAAAAACACCAAGAACATTTTAAAAAGTGTTTGAAATTTTTTGTTGTGCAAGAATGTTTAGGTAGTACTGTCTGGAATCTATTTTCTTCTGTTACCTTAGCTTTTTAAAAAACATTTTATTTTTATTTTAACTTCTGGGGTTCACGTGCAGGATGTGCAGGTTTGTTACATAGATAAACATGTGCCATGGTGGTTTGCTGCATCTATCAACTCACAATCTAGGCATTAAGCCCAGCATGCATTAGCTAATTTTCTAATGCTCCCTCTCCCCTCACCCCATCTACCAACAGGCTCCAGTGTGTGTTGTTCCCCTCCCTTTGTCCATGTGTTCTCATTGTTTGGCTCCTACTTATAAGTGAGAATGTTCAGTGTTTGGTTTTTTGTTCCTGCATCAGTTTGGTAAGGATAATGGCTTCCAGCTCTATCCATATCCCTGCAAAGAACATGATCTAATTCTTTTTATGGCTGCATAGTATTCCATGGTGTATATGTACCACATTTTCTTTATCCAGTTTGTCATTGATGGACATGTGGGTTGATTCCATGTCTTGGCTATTGTGAATAGTGCTAACTTACCTTTTGAAAAAGTAAACTCAATTTTTTCAAACGTTTGTGAATATTACATGATATGTCATATATATCTATCCTAGAGATAACCTTCCTGCAGAATAATATCTCGACAACACCCCACTTTCATTTTAAGTGATAAACTGTAATAATGAATTCTCAGTCCTTATGACAGAGATCTCATGCAGATGATGGTATTTTGAATGAACACAAGTATATACAAAAGACCAAAAAGGAATAAATAAAATTATACTCATATGAAAGCTGCTTTTATCTAAATTAAAACAATTGGATTATAAAACAAAGATGGTGATGTTAGTTTTCTAATGGTAAATATTCCCTTTAGTAATCTCATTGACTCTTGCTCAATAAAATAAAAATTTGAAACTAATCTTTGTTTTTTCTTTATATGTAAATATCTCTTATAATTCACTAATAGGTCACCATTGTCATTGGCAAAGCTAGAACATTTTTTAAAGCAGTTATTTTACTAGAACTTTGGTATTATTTAGCAAAATAGCAGGGAGCAGGCAGATTTTGCTGTGTTCACAGATCTGATTAGTTGCCGGGTTTTTTTTTTTTTTTTTTTTTTTGTATATAGCAGGACTGAAAGCAGTGTTTCCCAAAGCATGGTCTGAAGATAATCTGGGAAGTTTATAAATTATACAGATTCCTAGGCATACACAGCCATACCTAATCAGAACCTCTGGGAACAGGGCATGGAAATCTACTGTTTCCTCCTCTCGAATTTAAATAAGCATCCTAACTGATTAAAGCCACTAAATAAGAAATCTCTGCCCGTAGACTCACATTTAATTTAAGAATATACAACTCAACTTTGGATAAAGCATTTTTCATTTTGATATTCCTCTCCACTCAGCATACTTCTGTGTTATTTCTTACTTTATCTTCCTCTTCTTGCTCCTCTTGCTAAGTTTCATAAAATCTTAAAACTGTGTATCACTGGAATTCTTTGGTTATAAGCAATGGAACCTAATTCTGGTTAAGCTAAAGCAAAAAGTATTACAATTTATGGGGTAGATTATAGATTTTTTAAACAACCCCAAAGAACCAGTGTTAGAAAAAGACAAAAACTAGAGTCATTTCAGATATGTTAAGAGTAGGAAGGACTAACCAAACTCAGTGCCTGTGTCACTTTATTTAGATTTCAAATGACATTTAAAAAGCATCAGCTTTGCCTCCCTGGTCATGTGTCAATATTCTGGTCAATATTTTGACCAGGAAGTAAAACTAAGGGAATATTGCCTTCTTGGTCAATATTCTGGCTGGGAAGTAAAACTAAGGGAAACTCACTAGAACTGTATCCATGCAGTTCTCCAAAGCAAAATAGCAGTACAAGGCTGGGCGCAGTAGCTCCTGCCTTTAATCCCGGCACTTTGGGAGGCCAAGGCAGGTGGATCATCTGAGGTCGGGAGTTCTAGACCAGCCTGACCAACATGGAGAAATCCCGTCTCTACTAAAAATACAAAATTAGCTGGGTATGGTGGCACATGCCTGTAATCCCAGCTACTCAGGAGACTGAGGCAGGAGAATTGCTTAAATCTGGAAGGCAGAGGTTGCGGTGAGCCAAAATAAAATAAAACAAAATAAAGATAAAAATAGCAGTACAGTTTTGAGAAAAATGGACGATTTCTGTGCAGTCAAAAGGAAGTTCACCACCATGCAGAAAACTTCAGAACCATTGGGGGAAAAAGTACTCATTTTATTCAGAAGTCAACTAATTCCTGAGAGTTAGTCAACAAGTATTATTACACACCTAGTATACTGAGGCAGGTGCTATATTAGGTGTCAGGGAAATAATAATGGAATTACTAGAAGTCAGGTCAACAAATTAAGGGGAGCTAGTTTAGATAGTACCTCTGTAAACCAGGACTAAGAAGGAAGAGCTTGTTAAAATAAACAGAAAGACCGAATAAGGATACTTTTTTTGTTTACTTGGACTATTGTTTTCATTTACTGAGGACTATATGGTAAACATTGCTTTTGTGTGCTGTGTGTTGTTATGGGCCTTGCCTTAAATAGATATGAGGGCTTGCAATTTGATAGTAGTTTAATTAAATAATCATTGAGTGAATCAAATTATGTGATTATAAGTTTTTCTCTATCTTAAGTAGTTGAAGAGTCTTTCTGAAATTATATTATGTCATATTATATTACATTAGTTTATGTTATTTACTTAAACAGACCCTATTATTTCAACCAACTTTTTGAACACCTAATATGTGCTAGCTACTGGGGATAAAGATGTTTCCAGCAATCAGAGAACTCACATTTATTCTCAGGGAGTGTCTTTCTTCGGAGATAATGAAAAGGCAAACTTTAACCTGGTTTTATATTAACTTAGCTCAAGTTTCTTTAGCCTGGTTTTATATTAACTTAGCTCAAGTTTTATGTTTTGCCCCTTTATATGTCTTTGTCTTTACACAGGTCATCCTTCTGCCAGGAATGCTCAATCCCTCAATTTATCCACCTAATGGGTACCAACTTATCCTTCATATTTAAGATCAAAAGACTCTGGTGATAGTTTTCTCTAGTTTCTGGAAATGTAAGAGTCTCCCTGTGGCATTTCATGCCAATATTTCCAGTGTGTCATTGCTTACCTGCCTTCTTCCTCATTTGACTCTTAACAACTTTACTTCTTCATCTTCTAGAAGCCCAGACCCTCTTTAACACGTGGCTCCAGCCACCATTTCTATACTGAGAATACTCAGAGATGAGTCTCCAGATTAGAGACTCATTGGTCAGGCCTCAGGAAGCTTACAATCATGACACAAAGTGAAGGGGAGCCAGTGTGTCACACAGCAAGAGAGGGAGCAAGACAGAGAAGGCAAAGTTTTCAGCCTCTTTTCAACAACCAGATCTGACATGAACTAACAAAGAACTTACTCATTACCAAGGGGATGGTGCTAAGCCATTCATGAGGAATCCATCCCCATGATCCAACACCTTCCACTAGACTCCACCTCCAACACTAGGGATCACATTTCAACATAAGATTTGGTGGAAGCACACATCTAAACCATATCACTGAACTTGTACAGCAGGCTACACAATCAGAATTTCCAATCTTATCTCATTGATCTTTCCCTTGAAACCTGTTTCCTCCTCTTGAATTCTCAATCTGACTGAACAGTTCTGCCTTCTTCCTAGTTTCCCAAGGCAGAAATGTGAAATGTCCTGTGACTTCTCTCTTTCTTTCTCCTTCCACACAGAATGCAAAAGCATTCTGTAGCTCAGACCAGCAGGATTTTTGTTGGGAGAACTTCAGTAGCTTCTAAATTAGAGCTGCCTACCCTAGTCTAGCCCCTAGTACACTCTAAAATAACAACAAAAAGTATAGTGTAGTATACTAAATCCATAAACCAGTAACATTTATTATCACTGTAAAACATTATTCAGGATTGTAGCTCCCAGAGAAAGCGCACAGAATGAGAGGAAAACAAACAAACAAACAAAAACCATTATGTACATAATTGTATGTACCATACTTTTATATGACTGGCAGCAGAGCAGATTTGCTTGCATCAGCATCATCATAAATACTTGAATAATGCATTGTACTATAATGGTACAACAGCTATGATGTCACTAGGTGATAGGAATTATTCAGCTTTATTATAATCTTATAGAACCACCATCATATATGTGGTCCATCGCAGACTGAAAGTGGTTATGTGGCACACTGAAAGTTATGTGGCACGTAACTGTACTCTGACTCTCTCACACTTGGCTTCAGCAAGTCTGAGACCTGTGTTCTGCCTTAACTCCTGGAGTTTTCCAGTGTAGAAAATTTCCACTTACTCATAGGCTGAAGAGGCTTAATAAATATCTTTTGTTGGCTGCCTTTCCTTTCCCAGCTTACTTTTCCATACCCTTGCCAGTGCTTTCTGGGATCACCTCACCAATAAACAATTTGCACTCGAATCCTTAGCACTTCATCTGATTCTGAAGAAGCCAGCTAGGGCACCCAACATGTTTCCTTTGTTTCAGCCAAAAAAAATAAGTTCATGTATTTATTTTTTTTAATGTATGTTTTCCCATAGTTCCTCTGCCCAAAATGATTCTGGCTCCCACCTTTCTTACCTAGCCAAATTGTATGAATTTCTCAAAATCATGTTCATTCATCATCTCTTTAAGGGAAGCTTTTCTAAACATTGAATTGTAGACTGGAAGCTCTATCCCCCTATACCTGAACATATCTGTATCATGGCAGACATCTCAATCCTTGATTTGTTTATTTGATTCTCCAAATAGACTGATCTCCTTGAAAGCAGGGACTAAGATGTATTTGGATTTTCAGTCCACCCCACTCCCACAAAAATAGGGGAAGATAGCATTGATTAAACTACTAAATGTTTGCTTTTTATTTTTTATTGAACGTATTTATGAAAATGAGTAAACAAAAAACAAAGCCAACAAGAGCAAATTTTATTAGAAAGAAAATCTATTGTGAAATGAATATTTATGCAACTAATTCCAAAGTTCAGAAGAAAAGTTTTGCTTATTTACACGATTGTCCTTCCCAGTAAATGTGGATAACAATAACAATACAGTTAACACACACAAAACAAGCATTGTCTTAGAGACTGTAAGCACTTTAAAAAATTACACATTTAATCTTTCTATTGTATATACCATTATTATATTACATTGTATTACATTGCACCTATTATATTATGTAGAATTTATTATTACCATTGTTATTGTTAGTTCCATTTTACAAAGAGTACATAATGTTCATGTTAAATTTTTTTTTTTTTTTTTTTTGAGATGGAGTTTTTCTTTGTCGCCTAGGCTGGATTGCAATGATGCGATCTCAGCTCACTACAACCTCCGCCTCCCTGGTTCAAACAATTCTCCTGCCTCAGCCGCCCAAGTAGCTGGGATTACAGGCATGCACCACCATGCCTGGCTAATTTTGTGTTTTTTAGTAGATACAGGGTTTCTCCATATTGGTCAGGCTGGTCTTGAACTGCCGACCTCAGGTGATCCGCCCACCTCGGCCTCCCAAAGTGCTGGGATTATAGGCATGAGCCACCATGACTGGCTCATGTTAAATACTTTAAAGCAGTTTTTTTCACAAAGCCAAGAGTCTCAGAAAGTCCCATTATGCTTATTAGGGCAATGAAGAGTAATAAATTCAAATAATAGATGAGGTTTAGGTACTTCCCTTCTTTCATCCTGCTCTATACAGAGGGTTAAAAACCACTAGGGGCAAGCTTCCTGCCTCATACTGTTTTGTGACTTAATGCAGCCAAAACAACACCCTTTGACTATGAGATAGAATTTCCTAAAACCAGTTTCAGAGTTATATTATCCACACAGTCAACATTTGGGCTCAAAAAAAAGTTATGCCATTCATTTATTTGATAAACACATGTTGGATCTTTTTCTTTGTTTCTATTGCATGGTGTTAACCTTTGGGGATATATAAACTTGACTAAGTCAAGAATCTGACTATTGGCATGCAGTAGCTTATCTTAAATAACAATTGCCTTTGCAACTTTAGGATCAATGGCCAAAATGTACCGTCGTCTAAGTCTTTTCTTTTCTATTGTATCTGGAATTAAAAATGGAGATTTGCTTGGTCTTTGATGACGTTGTATTGATTTAGAGCCCTTCTGGAAGGAAGCTCCAGATGCTTTATAAATATTAACATATTTATCTTTTTTTTTTTTTTTTTTTTTTTTTTGAGACAGAGTTTCGTTCTTGTTACCCAGGCTGGAGTGCAATGGTGTGATCTCAGTTCACCGCAACCTCCACCTCCTGGGTAGCTGGGACTACAGGCATGTGCCATCATGCCCAGCTAATTTTTGTATATTTAGTAGAGTCGGGGTTTCACCATGTTGACCAGTATGGTCTCAATCTCTTGACCTCGTGATCCACCCGCCTCGGCCTCCCAAAATGCTAGGATTATAGGCCTCCTGAGTACCTGGGACTACAGGCATGTGCCATCATGCCCAGCTAATTTTTGTATTTTTAGTAGAGTCGGGGTTTCACCATGTTGACCAGTATGGTCTCGATCTCTTGACCTCTTGATCCACCCGCCTCAGCCTCCCAAAGTGCTAGGATTATAGGCGTGAGCCACCATGCCCAGCCTAACATATTTATCTTGAAATGATCACTCCCTTTGTGTCATAACTCAACTAACCAATACTTTCATTTTTTCCTAGAAACTGCTTATTGCCTCTTTATTTTTATTTTATTTTATTTTATTGGTTTACTTTTATGGTTTTTCTCTGTAAGAGTGCATTATTTGAGGAAAGGGACAATGTCATATTGATTTTTGTATCCCTTGGACCTGACATAGAACCTGGTACTTCATCAGCACTGTTTCTGCAATGAATGAAGGAAAAATTGTATACAGCATTTAGTATAGTGTTTTAAGCATGAAAAAGTAGAAATGCTTTTACAAAGTGGTTCTGTATGAGTTTATCAATAAATACATTTTAGTTTAAGTCCTATGAATTAATCTACATCCTCTTGAATTCTCCACCCTGATCTTTTCTTCCAGACATAATTGGAAGTCAGTGATAAATTCCAATTCATAAAACTAATCTCTAGTGTTACATCCTGTCTGTCCCATTCACTAGCTTTCCAACAATAATCTGAGGTAGTCACTGTGTAGTAATCAGGAAATCTTAATGGCATGCGTCCAAGCCCATGTTGTCTTTTGAGCCCTAACACGGTTAAGTCACATTGACTTAGGCTCAACCACATGAATGAAAATTCCACTATGTCTTTAGCCGCTCTATGCAGGTCCATAATGCACAAAGAGGCTGTTTTTTTAAAAGTATGTTTTCACATCAATGTAAGCATTTTCCTAAAGTTTCCATATTAACTCACCAAATGCTTTCTAAAACTCACTTTAAAAATAGCTGAATCAGGACAGGCGTGGTGGCTCATGACTGTATTCCCAGGACTTTGGGAGGCTGAGGTGGGTGGATCACAAGGTCAGGACTTGAGACCAGCCTGGCCAACATGGTGAAATCCTGTTTCTACTAAAAATAAAAAAATTAGCTGAGCGTAGTGGCAGGCACCTGAAATCCCAGTTACTTGGGAGGCTGAGACAGGAAAATCATTTGAACCCAGGAGGCAGAGGTTGCAGGGAGCTGAGATTGGGCCATTGTACTCCAGCCTTGGCAACAAGAGTAAAACTCCATCTCAAAAAAATAAAAATAAAAAAATAGCTGAATCATAATGCTAATAGTTATGTCAAAGTTCTGGATCCTGAGTTCTGAACCGCTGGTGTAGGGGGTCCAAGAAGTAGCAATAGGGTTGTCAGAGAAAGGCATATATCCCTGAATGCCTGAATATAAGAGTGTAGCAAAGCTGCTAATCCTTGAAAATCAGATGCAGCACCAAACAGGGCACAAACATTTATACAACTTCTAGGACACATGTACCTTCACTGGCCCAATAGTTGGAAGAAGGAAGAGGGTTGGCTTTCCTGTTTCTAGACTCATAGCTTTCTTTGAATATTCCTACAAGCATTTTCTACAAAGGGCCAGAGAGTAAATGCTTTAGGTGTTTCAAGCCATACAATCTCTGTCATAGGTAATCAGCTCTGCTAGAGATGATACACAATCAGATAAACATGGCTGAGTTAGAATAAGATTTTATTTATGGACACTGAAATTTGAATTTTATATTATTGTCATGTTCCACTAGTATTATTCTTTGGATTTTTTCCCAACCACTTAAAAATGCAGAAACAGGCTGGGCGCAGTGGCTTATGCCTGTAATCCCAACACTTTGGGAGGCAGAGGCAGGTGGATCACTTGAGGCCAGAAGTTGTGGATCACTTGAGGCCAGAAGTTGAAGATCAGCCTGGGCAACATGGTGAAACCCTGTCTCTATTAAAAATACAAAAAAATTAGTTGGGCGTGGTGGTGTGTGTTTGTAGTCCTTGCTGCTTGGGAAGCTGAGGCACGAGAATTGCTTGAACCCAGAAAGCAGAGGTTGCAGCGAGTCAAGATGGAAGCAGGGCACTCCAGCCTGGGCGACAGAGTGAGACTCTGTTTCAAGAAAAAAAAAATACGGAAACATTCGTAGCTCATGTGCTATATAAAAACTACGTATGGGCCATAGTTTGTCAACTCTGTTTTTATTTATTTATTTATTTTTGTACAGATTCTCACTCTGACACCAGGCTGGAGTATAGTGGCACAATCTCAGCTCACCGCAATGTCCGCCTCCTAGGTTTAAGTAATTCTCCTGCCTCAGCCTCCCAAGTAGCTGGGACTACAGGCACATGCCACCATGTCCAGCTTTTTTGTATTTTTAGTAGAGACAGAATTTCACCAGGTTGTCCAGGATGGTCTTGATCTCTTGACCTCGTGATCTGCCAGCCTCGGCCTCCCAAAGTGCTAGGATTACAGGTGTGAGTCACCGCACCCCACCGCCAACTCTGCTTTAAAGCAATCCATGTTTAACTTCGAATTTACTAATATCGTCTTCTGCCTCCTAGTCTATCTCCCTCATGTCCTCTGCACTCCTGTTTTGCTCTCACTTTCCTTTATAGCATCCCTTGCAGGACTACTCTACCCCAAAGTATCCCCTGATCTAATATTTCTAGCCTTTCCTTCCCTTATTTCCCACTTTCTGAATATAGCTTTCTAGCTAGTTCTTTACAAAAAGTGGCTGGGTGCAGTAGCTCACTCCTGCAATCCCAGCACTTTGGGAGGCCGAGGCAGGCGGATCATGAGGTCAGGAGATCAAGACCATCATGACTAACATGGTGAAACCCCATCTCTACTAAAATACAAAAAAATTAGCTGGGCATAGTGGCGTGCGCCTGTAGTTCCAGCTACTTGGGAGGCTGAGGCAGAGGAATCTCTTGAACCCAAGAGGTGGCGGTTGTAGTGAGCCATGATTGTGTCACTGTACGCCAGCCTGGTGACACAGCAAGACTCCATCTCAAAAAAAAAAAAAAGAAAAGGCAAATGTGATTCATTAAGAAATGCTGCTACCAGAATTAGCTTTTGAAAATACAGATCTGGACCTGTCACCCTAGTGCCAGCATTTTCATGACTGTCCTTTGACTAAAAGATGCAGCTTAATCTCTTAAACAGAGCCCATTAGGTCTTTTACAGTCTGGCCATATACCTAATTTACAATTAGGTCATATACGCATCAGATCCTTGATCTTTATCAACTCTGTGACTCCCCATGTTTACTACACATCCTGTGGCCAGACCAAATATTTCTTCCTCACTATGCCCTGTCTGGCTCTTTCCTGTCTGTTTGCCTTGTGTATGCCACTGCCTTTGCACAGAACACTTGGACATCTCTTCTCTGACTGGGGAACTTTAGTTGACCCTCCAACGTCCACCCTAAAGTCAGAGTCACAGAGAAACCTTTGCTAATACCCCCGAAATATCACTTTTAAAAAACATCATAACATTTAAAAAATTACGCCATGTTATGCATTTTCATGTCACTGTTTGTTTACTTACCATTCCTTCCTATCAGATTCTGGTTTCAGGTAGACAAACATTGTGTTTTCTTCATCTTCCTTAACATCTTCCTCCTCTACTTGACACAGGGCCTAGCACAGAATCAGCAACATAGTATATTTCTATAACAGATAATAAATTTAAACCACCCAGAGGTATTTTCACTTTTTTTTTTTTTTTTTGAGACAGAGTCTTGCTCTGTTGCCCAGGCTGGAGTGCGATGGTGCGATCTCGGCTCACTACAGCCTCTGCCTCCCAGGTTCAAGCAGTTCTCTGCCTCAGCCTCTTGAGTAGCTGGGGTTACAGGTGCCCATCACCACACCTGGCTAATTTTTGTATTTTTAGCAGAGATGGAGTTTCACCATCTTGGACAGGCTGGTCTTGAACTCCTGACCTCATGATTCACCCGCCTTGGCCTCCCAAAGTGCTGGGATTAGAGTTTCAGGCTATAGTAAAAGGAAGTGAAAGGATATAGGCAAAAAAAAAAAAAAAAAAATGCTATTTTGGAGCAGCAGGGGCCATCCCTAGAACAGAGTAGCTGCCCCCTTTCTCCCAACCCCATCTCTCCTCAGGGTCACCTTCCCAAAAGGTCTCATATTTCATGGGTCTGGTTTCTTTCAGGCTCTATGCCATATTCAGTGTTCTTCAGGACACCATGGGCAAGGCTTTAGATTTGAGAAGGGAAGAGGAGATGAGAAAAACTGCCAGTTGAACTACAAGTCAATTGAGTTGTTTAACAGTTGGTCCCTGGTTCTACCATGTTTCCTTATCTGAGTAGCAGAGAAATGTTTAAATGATACTGACATGGACTCTAAAATGTGTCATTTAGAATTAAAGAATTTCATCAAAGGCAAAGGTGTTAGAGAGATACAGAAATAGATTTTTTTTTTTTTTTGAGATGGAGTCTTGCTCTGTCACCCAGGCTGGAGTACAGTGGCACAATCTTGGCTCACTGCAATCTCTGCCTCCTGTGTTCAAGCAACTCTCTTGTCTCAGCCTCCTGAGTGATGGGATTACAGAGTCGAGCCACCATGCTTGGCTAATTTTTGTATTTTTAGTAGATACGGGGTTTTAACATGTTCTCAAACTCCTGGCCTCAGGTGATCCGCCTGCCTCAGCTTCCCAAAGTGCTGGGATTACAGGCGTGAGCCACTGCACCCGGCTCAGAAACAGCTTTTATACCAAAGTAAATGCTAGTGATTCAAATGAAGGCCCTGTCAGGATGATAAAATTTTTAAAGTTCTCTGATTTCTCCTTGGAAACCTGTCAACCTTTTAAACTCACTCAATCTGATTTTCAAGGAAAAAATAAAACTACAGGAAACAGAAAGGAATCTCATTAGATATTGTAAAAATGGTTATTCACTTGTTAATTAGAATTATTTTTTTTTTTGGTTTGCAAAGTAGTTTTATTTCTATTGTCGTTTTGAATTTGTCAATTGAAATTGAGAAGTAGACATTTGATTATTTATGGATTACAGCAACTTTCTAAACCTAGTTTTATTTCAGTTTATTAAATTAGATGTTATGGACTCATTTCAGAAACTACAAACTAATTTTAAAGTGGGGGCTGGGCATGGTGGCTCACACCTGTAATCTCAGCAGTTTGGGAGGCCGAGTCATGCAAATCACCTGAGACCAGGAGTTCAAGACCAGCCTGGCCAACATGGTGAAACTCTGCCTCTACTAAAAATACAAAAATTAGTTCGACGTGATGGTACATGTCTGTAACCTCAGCTACTCGCAAGGTTGAGGCACAAGAATTGCTTGAACCTGGGAGGTGGAGGCTGTCGTGAGCCAAGGTCACACCGCTGTACTCCAGCCTGGGTGACAGCACAAGACTCTGTCTCAAAAAATAAAATAAAATAAAATGGGTCTAAAAGAGGCATCTTAACCCAGAAAATTGTACCCCTATGATGCCAAAAAGGAAACCAGATGTTGTCCTTGCCTTCATGAAATATTCATACTTCCTTCCCTGCTTTCTTTATTTACTTATTTGAGATGGAGTTTTGCTCTTGTTGCCCAGGCTGGAGTGCAATGGTGCGATCTGGGCTCATTGCAACCTCTGCCTCTCGGGTTCCAGTGATTCTCCTGCCTCAGCCTCCCAAGTACTGGGATTATAGGCGTACACCACCACTCCTGGCTAATTTTGTATTTTTGATAGAGACAGGGTTTCTCCATGTTGGTCAGGCTAGTCTCAAACTCCCAACCTCAGGTGATCCACCCATCTCAGCCTCTCAAAGTGCTGGGATTACAGCATGAGCCACTGAGCCCAGCCCCTGCATTATTTATATTCCAGTCTATTTGTATATCATTTCTGTATTATACAGCCTTCAACATTTTGCATTATGCTTGGTTCTCAGTAAAATTTGGATAAATATTAATAGAGGAAGAAGACTAAGCCTTTTGAGATGCTGGGGAAAAAAGAACTACTAAACGTAGGTAATTGCCGGGATAAACATGAATGACTGACTCATGGACCACCAATATGGGAACGTTTGGATCTGAGAAAACAGGTGGACAAACTACCACCAGGGAGAAGCATCAAGTTTAGAAAGAGTGCTGTTGAATTACATTTCTTGTGACTCCTCTGATATGGCTTTACTTATTGGTAGATTAGTTGGATCTTTCAAGCCAAGGGAGTTCAGATATGGTGAATAGGGAAAAGAGAGATAGAGCAAAAGAGCAAAATTTGGAGAAGAATAATTACTAGAAATAATTCCCCACTCAATAAGATTTCCTAACTGAGGATAAAACACTCTAATATTTGGGATTTGGGAGTCTTTGAGGTAGGAAATTGAAAGCTTTCTTTTTCTCTGTCTCATTTTAAAGGAAGTGAATGCTAGCAACTATTAAACTAATTTTTTTTGTGGAAAACATTTCTTATGAAGTGAATTTTAAAAACTTGAAGGAACATATTTTGATTAATTTAAGAATGTCAAGTTTAACTTCAGATTCTGTCTTGGGTCCCCCTTGAATTGACTTCTCAAAAGCAAAATCTGCTTTATGTCATGTTGGCTTAGAAACTATGTTAATACATAGGGATTTTAAAAGAATACAGAGCCTGAATGAAATTAGAACTGTAATGGGATCTGGGCATGATCAGTAACATTTAAATAGCTTTTCTTCAGCAGACCTGCCACATAGTTTAAATACATTCCTGCAGAAGGTATTGCAGGATATTTCTGGTTAAGTGCACTAAAATTCAGTTAAGTATTCTGAGCTGATGATTTTTTTTTTAAACAAATGAAACCAGAGAGGCCAGATTCCAGAAGTGGCTGCCATGGCCCACTTTCTGAATTCCTGGCAACTGAAGATTGTGCGATAAGTATCTTCTACCCAAGTTACAAAATCAAAGGTTTTCTTCAATGAGGGTGGAAAACAGGCACAAAAGTTTATCTTATATCAGATGGTACAGCTGCTGTCTTCAGGGCTGGTGCACTCAATGGAGATCAGAAGAAAGGGAGGTATTTAGATTAAAAAAAAAGTTTATCAGAATAGGAGTCTTCCTATTGGATACTTAATCCTGTTTTAAAGGTCCAAACAAAACAACAACAAAAAAATGCACACAGTATTATGTGGTCTTTTTAGAGCACCGTGTATGGTAATTATATATTGCAATGTTCTGTAGGTCAAGATCATATGGAAGACTAATTCATTAAGATAGTGAAATTTCAATAAATTTTGATTACTAGTCTTCATCTATTTATAAGGTAGTTGCTTCCCTTGTAGTGTAACTCTATATAGCATTTTCAAAAGTGACAAACTCACTTTCAGTCACAATATTTTAAAGTGAATATCTAAATATTACAAAAAATATAGATTCTTCTATACCTAGAAACATAGATGAATTATTTTTTTAGCTCTTTCGTAACAAAGTACCTATATGATATTTACATGATAATATAATTTGTCAGCTTTATTTTTATGTATGTGGCATTAGTTCATATATTTGAAGAGTTTTCATATTTTAATTTTTGAAGTTTCATTGTAATTCAGAGAAATAATATAATTTGTTAGAATGTTTCCGATTGGAGGTTCGACTTTTACAAAAATTAGTGAGTAGAACTAGCAATAAGAGTTATCCTGTATATGTTGTATTTATTATTAATTAATTAATTAATTAATTTAGAGACAGTGTCTTGCTCTGTAGCCCTGGCTGGAGTGCAGTGGTGTGATCACAGCTCACTGCAGCCTTGATCTCCCAAGCTCAACTTATCCTCCCACCTCAAGCCCCTGAGTAGCAAGGATCATAGGCGCACACTACCACACACTGTTAATTTTCGTATTTTTTGTAGAAACAGAGTTTCACCATGTTGCCCAGGTTGGTCTCAAACTCCTGGGCACAAGCAATCCACCCACCTCGGCCTCCCAAAGTGTTGGGATTATAGGCCTGAACCACTGGGCTCAGCCCTATATGTTATATTATTAAGGAGTCTGTAAAACCTGTCATTATCATAGGATATATATTTTTTCCTTGTAAAGAAGTACCTAGAAGCACAAGATATGTTGCAATTATGCTATTGTTATTTTAAATTAATTATCTTGACTTCTAGTTAACTCATATTTTAAGTTTTAAGAATATACAATGAAAACACAGGAAGGTATAAGTCATCACAGATCTTTATTTGTTAACAATTGTATATAGGTCACAAATTATAGGAGACAAATTATAATAGACCATCACCTCATCTTCTTCAAGAAATTATGTTTGGCAGGCTGCTCTGACCCTATGCCCATTGTCAGCGTTTTTCTTAATGACCAACTAGTTTTTCTGCAACAGTGTTGGCTTGCTCTGTATCTAAGTCAGTGGCTGCTGTCTTCTAACTAACACTCTAAGGGTCATCTGTATTTATTAGGTTGAAAAATTATCTCATATAAAAACTAATTATTTACATTTGTTGTATGGGGGAAGGAAAATAGAGATGTTCCATGGCAACTAATAGAGTGAGATTTCTGAAGTCTTCATTTTTGAGTTTCCTCTGAGTATTTGGTAGTAATGATTCCGCCAGGGATTTGGGTGTGCTGCATCCTCATCCTTGTCCATCTACATTAACAAACAGTTAAATAGCAAGTTCCACAGGAAAGTGCTATTCTAGGCTTTTCGCTTATATTAATTATTTAATCCTTCCAAAACCACTATAAGACAAGTCCACTATTAATAGCTCCATTTTACAGTGAAGAAAATAAAATATAGAAAGGTTTTCACTCAAGGTCACAGCTAGGAACAGTGAGACCAGCATTCCCACAGGGATAGTCTTACTTCAGACACCGTAATTTTCACCCTGCACTTTCTCCACGTGTCCTGCCTCTTACAGGCCAGAGCAGAAAATGATAATGCACAAAACAGCCATCTTGTCTTCTAGCATTAAGTATGGAAAAGAAGATTAACAAGAGATTAACATTCACCAGCTTGAAATGAAAGAGTGGACCAAAAATTCGGGGGAGAAATTAGTCTCAGGTAGTTATTTATTCAAATAAGTCAATATCTGTGACCTCTTCCCTCTTGAAATTACAGCTTGCATTACTACTACATGGAATCTCATTATATTATCCTTAAAATTTTCTCTGAAAATATGTTTGTCTCCATCATATTATGTTTACCTTGCACTCAGAAACTTGTATACTTGCTAGTGGAACTGTATTTGTTGTTATGCAATTTCTTAAACCATTTTCAGCCTTTCGAGAAGGGGAATTGTTAGTCTTAAGATCAGTTGAAAAGCAGCCATCTGTCAAATCTTTGGATATGAGAGCATATGGGTTGATTACCTATAGCAGGGCAGGGAGGATCAGAGAAATAGGGATCCGGAGCTGGAGGGCCCCATGGGGTTAACATGGGCTGAAAGGACGTTTTGTCTGACTAGTGGATTCCAGGAATGCAGGAGCATGCCATGTTGTGAAGTGAAAAAGGTCTGGGATTAAATGCTTGTGCTACCAATGCTACTTACACAAGCTGATGTGTTATTGACTTCCTGGATTACTAGCTTTCTTTGAAGCTCTTAAGATTAAATAAGAAGATAGATACAAAATGCTGTGAAGTGTTAAATATATTTGAGCATTTTTTAAAAGAAAGGATAGACAGTGGGCACTAAATTAAGCAAGCTGGTATGAGTCCCTGATGTGACATAATAGTAGTGTCCTAGTGGTGATCAAATGCCATGATGAGTAATCCAGATCAGAACAGGAGTTGGAATTTTAGACCTCAGGGACATCTGTGAAGAGTTACCAGAACTCTAGCCACTGGGCTGGTTTCTGATAGAAAGTTCCAGTTTGAATATATTAAGATGCTAGGCAAACCTTTTGTTATTCAAAAAGGGAGAGACCAGATCTTGGGTCATAGCATCAGCTGGAACAGTAGCAAGAGTTCCATGTTCTGTGCTCCATAACTTGGGCTAATAAGTACCTTCAATCTTTTTGGCTAGTAAGTAGAGCTGAGTCTGAAGATGGAGCTCTAGCCATGGGTTAAAAGGGACCCTGCCAAGTCTGGGAACCTAATGCTAGCCTTCCAAAGTAATGGATAGGCCAGGCATGATGGCTCACACCTGTAATCCCAGCACTTTGGGAGGCCAAGGCGGGTGCATCATAAGGTCAGGAGTTTGAGACCAACCTGGCTAATATGGTGAAACCCCATCTCTACTAAAAATGCAAAAATTAGCCAGGCGTGGTGGGTTGCGCCTGTAGTCCCAGCTACTCAGGAGGCTGAGGCAGTAGGATCACTTGAACCTGAGAGGTGGAGGCTGCAGTGAGCTGAGATCATGCCATTGCACTCCAGCCCGGGTGACAGAGCAAGACTCCATCTCAAAAAAAAAAAAACAATAATAAAAATAAAAAAATAAAAACAAAGTAATGGATCACTTATAATTCTTGGGTTGCAGAAATGGAGACAGCTTCAGGTGGGTGGAAAATGAGGACTCAAAGGTGACTTTGTGGTTTCTAACCAGAGTGCTTGAGGCCACATATCTCATTTACAAAGGTTGCAGTATGGGGAGTCAAAGGTGAGAAAGAAGAGAGATGGGAAGAGAGTAATATTCTAGAAAGGCAGATTAGAATGGTGGTTGGGCAGTTATGAGATGCTGTTGGAATTGTAGGCTTAGCCCTCAGAAGGAAAGTTAGAACTAGAGATATGAGTTTTAGAAATTCTCCGTAGATACTGGTACAAAAACAGACACAAAGACCAGTGGAACAGAATGGAGATCTCAGGCCACACATCTACAACAATGTGATGTTCAACAAACCTGACAAAAACAAGCAATGGGGAAAGGATTTAACAAATGTGCCAGAAAACTGGCTAACCATATGTGGAAAAATTGAAACTGGACCCCTTCCTTAGACCTTATACAAAAATTAACTCAATATAAATTAAAGACTTAAATGCAAAGCCTAAAACTAAAAAAATCCTAAAAGAAAATATAGGCAATACCATTCAGGACATAGGCATGGGCAAAGATTTCATGATGAAAATGTCAAAAGCAATTGCAACAAAAGCAAAAATTGACAAATGGGATCTAATTAAACTAAAGATCTGCACTACGAAAGAAACTATATTATTAGAGTGAACAGACAACCTATAGAATGGAAGAAAA
>CAUYLG010059143.1:0-36951 GCA_963573385.1 Cacajao melanocephalus
AATTGCATAGCATTTCACAGGTTTAAATAAAATATTGGTTGGCTGCTTGTTTGTTATTTTCATCCCTTATTCCTTCCTGTCTCCATTGTTAAGCACAATTATTGGCATAAAAGAGGTTTTTAATACCCATTTTTAGACTGCGTTCCAGCCTGGGCAATAGAACAAGAATCCCGTTCTCTCTCCCTCTTTCTCTTCCTCTTTCTTTCTCCCTTTAATTCTTTTTTTTTCTTTCACTCTTTCTTCCTTCTTTTCTCTCTTTTTCTTTCAAAAAAATTAAAAAAAAAAAAGAAATCAACTAACTTTTAACTTCTTCCTAAGAAAACCATAATAAAAATAATGCTGACGTATATTCTGAATCAAATATATGTATTTCTTTAAGCTGCTCCTTTGAATCGCCGGTTGCCTAAAGTTTCCACTGTTCGTGTAACTAATTGAATAATTATGCACGGAAAGTTGTTACTGACATTCATTATTTTGTTTGAAGTAAAAGTGTCATTAGCACATCCTTTTGGTCTTTAAAGTATCTGAAATCTAGCTGTAACCCTATGAAAGGAGGTCCATGATTAATTGATTTTATTAAATTTTCTATTCTGTGACAACTCTCTGATCTATACATCCTGTCATTGAATATTTTTAGTATTTGAGTCAAAATCACTTGAGTGAAAGAATATAAGCTCAAAATGGGCAATTGCTGGTATAAGGTTTACCCAGAACCAAGGGTCCTGAGTAGGAAAGCATACGCATATGACTTGGTATCAGGAACAAGGTGATGATACATCATATTGCAAACTATAGATATGAAATGCTTATAAATAGGATTGTTAATCTAAGGGTGTCTGTTTCTAAGATTAGTTTTCAGAGGCCAGTTAAGTTCATGCTAAAACAGGAAAGCTACTCCTAAGAAAGTATAATACTTACTGATAGCCCCAAGTTTCACCTATTTAATTACTCACAATCAGATAATTGTTAAGTATGTTGAAAGGATTGTTTATTACTCTATAATGATAACAAATCCCATAAAATATGATCTCTCTCTCCAAGAAGGAGTTGATAATGGTAATTAATGTACCATACTTCAGTATCTGCAGGCTTCGATTTTAGTCTTAGGTCTGCCATTTACTAATAGACTTTAAGAAAGTATCTTAATTTAACCCTATGTTCGTATTTCCTGATCTTGAATAAAATAAGATAATAATAAAAATACCTATTTTGTTCTAAGGATTAAGTGATAAAATACACATGAATTGCCTAGTATAATAACTGGCACATTTTAAATACTCAATTTATATTAGCCAAAACAACAATTATCATTGTTACTACAATCTAGCTTGGGAAGTAAGATTTACAACCGTAATGTGTCAAATACCAATTTAAGACAATAATCGATCAAATTATTAATTATTACTATGTAATAATGCTGTAGGAAACAAGCCTTCTCTGATCATGCTATATATACAATGTACATCCCTCAGCAAGCTGTTTGTTGCCTTCCTCGCACTTATCACAGTCTTTAATCTTTGTTGCTGGTTTCTTATCTGTCTTCCCCACTACATTATAAGCCGTTTTTGTACTGGGGCCATGTTTCTCTTATTCATTCTTTGCATCTCCATCACCTACGATAGTGCCTGATACAGAGTAGGCACTGAATAAATATTTGTTGAATACATCAGTTAGATAAGGGGGAAATTATTGTTGGCCGGCATTACCAGAGCAACATTATGGAGAGGAGACATTTTAAATAGATCTTGAAAAATGAACAGGGTTTTTATGGACAGAAAGAGGCAGTAAATACATTTGAGTTGATGTTGAGGGAAGAATGATGTGTTAATAGATAATGAAATTATGGCTGAGCATGGTAGGTCATGCCTGTAATCCCAACCCTTTGGGAGGCCAAGGCGGGCAGATCACTTGAGGCCAGGACTTCAAGACCAGCCTGGCCAACATAGTGAAACCCCATCTCCACTAAAAATACTAAAATAATCCAGGCACTGTGGTATGTGCCTGTAGTCCCACCTATTCTGGAGGCTGAGACAGGAGAATTGCTTGAACCCTGGAGGCAGAGATTTCAGTGAGCCTAGTTCATGCCATAGCACTCCAGCCTAGGTGACAGAAACTCCATCTCAAAAAAAAAGAAACGGAATAATTGAAACACAGTAATTAAACACGATGAGTAAGAATTATTGAATTTCAGAGGAAAAGTGTCCTTTGGTATAAATGATCTTTGGATACCTCTTCAGCATACAGAGAAGAATAAGACACAGAGAGTAACATAATCAGTATTAGAATCCATATCTTTTCATGTAACTATCCAAGCATATAAGTACTGTATCATGTAAGTAATAGAGCTCACAGTATTATAGGGGAGACAAGAACCCATGACTTTAGGCTGTCAGTTCCATGAAGTAAGAAATAGGTGGGGAGGTAACTATGAGCACAGAGTCTAATTAGGAAACAATTGTGACAATCCAAATCAAAAATGATTAGGGAAACAAGAGATATAGAGCAAGAGGAGTCTTATAGTTCACTGTGCTCTTTTAGATTGGATATGAACATTTATGGTTACAGTAACTATGAGACCAAGTAGAATATTTGTGAAGGTATATATACATGCACTCTGTTATACTCTAATTAAAAGTCTTTTATATTACACTTGGATGTTACATACATTTGAAAAACAAAATATACTTTATTTTTAGAGATTCTTTATGAAAATGCAAACAGGTTCCATAAAACCTAGAGATAATCAAAAACTTATCTGGGACACTTTTGAAAATGAAGGCACTTTGTGTACCATGTGGTAGTGTTAAGTGCCCTTATAACAAATCATACACAGAAGAGCCATAGACAAATAAATGTTTCAAAAGTGGGCTGACGGCTTCTGACAGCAGTATAAAGCCATCTTTCAGAGCCAGTAATTCAGTCAGACCCATCTGAATCATTTCCTCTATAAATTGTCTTTAGTAGAAATACAAGAAAAAGCACCAGTGAACTAATAATTATCTCCTCTTTGTCATCGGAGTGGCCTAGGTTAAGAAAATGCCACCTTAAAACTAATTTAATCTCTTAAAGTGTACTGGAAATTATTCTGTTTTTTTTTTTTTTGGTAAAATATAGCACATTTGAATATTATGTTTTTCATTTACATGTATAGATATAGAAAGTCAGTATGATGATAAAGATAAGTATGTTACCTCCACATTATTTTAGACCATAATTTTTTAAAATATTTTGACCAAACTAACCAAATTAGCCATTTATTTAATAAACTATTAATAGTAAGTACAGCCTTAGTCTTTTTATTATTTTCTTTCTTTTCACTTTAATAAAAATTACCCAATGAATTAAATCATAAACCTGCAAATTATCAACTGGCCATACTACAACTCCATATTAATGATGTAGCTGATGAAAATAAGTATCCATAACCTAAAGATGCATAGTGTGAGGGACAAAGGTGGCATTTTACATTTTTATGAACACTTGTAATTTTCTTCTGCTTGATTTCTTTTAGGCCAAGCCCAATTTCTTCTAAACCATGGGTCAGTGAGCTCATGCTGATTCTCATATGAATGATGGGCTTGATTTTGCAAAGATATCACCAACACCAATACCTAGGTCTACTTACCATCATTATAAACAACCTAGAATAGAACAATACAAATTAGAATGCATTATTTCCTTTAATTTGACTAACCTTGGCAATCCTAGACACCAGAAGAATTGTGTATGTTTGTGAAGCATTACATTTTTAAATGTTATTAATGTGGAAGTAACGAAATCGCATAAAATTCACTGAAAATACTCGTTTTAAGTACATTATCTTTTCCCTGTTAAATATCATTGAAGTATAAAAGAATTTCTGTTAACTTAAGCGTTCTTAATAAGGTAAAGTTTTGTATTTAGTAAATGATCTCTTGTAACCAAAGGTAAATTTGAGAGCAACCAGGTTTCATGCAGTATAATACATATCTGCATTCGTAGTTTTTCTACATAACTCTAAATGAAAACAATATTATATTAATAAATCCTAAGAGGCTTCTATTAACTTGATAAATAAGTACATTGAAAATACAAGTTAAAAAGGATTTGTTTAAATACTTTAAATGTCTTTATCATACTATTCTAGTGATGTCAAATACAATTTTCATTTTTAAGAGATTTCGGTTAGAATTTAATCTTTGAAAATATTAATAAGAGCTTACAGCAGGTAAGCTATAAAATAACACTGGATGCTGTCTATTTAGTTTCTGGTTGAAAAAGCACAGCAGTACTTTAGTTCATTACCTTTGAAAAAAAACAGTAACAAGATAATACAGCTGCCTCTGATTAAGATGTAAATTCTTTCTAATTAGAATGTAAATTCTTACATTTAAATGAAGACATCAATTGTCAGGATGCCATATGATATCTTATTCCACCTTGCCTGAATGAAGCCCTCACTGCTCATCTATGGCACTAAAATAGTTTTGCAATCCCTTTGTTCTCTGATTCTTGTAATATTCCCTCTTCATGTTCCCTTTTCACATTGCTTTTGTTTGTTTTCCCCCTTGCATCTGATATTGTTGTGCCTTGGGATTTTGCAGAAATTTGGAATGAAAATTGAGTTCAGTCAGTGCCAGTATTTGCTTTTGCCTCAATTACTTCTGCTGAATTTTCCTCAATGCAAATCAGGCAGGTTGCATAAAGTGGCGCATGTATTTGAAATAATTAATTTTCCGTAAAATGATGGATCAAGTCCAATCAACCTTCATGAAATCTAAATAATAGAATAGAGAATTAGAAATTAATTAACATTTTGTGTTGTCAATACTTTATGGTATAAACTAGCAATGGTAAGTTTTATTGTTGATTCTAACTTTTTCTTTATCAAATGTTGATGAAAACCTTCTGCCTCAATCATTTCTTGCCAGAAATGTGCTAACAAGGAATTCTGTATCAATAACATTGAAGCAAAGATTTCAAAGTATAAAGATTATACAAACAGTTGACCAGTGAGTTAAATTATTTGCACTTCTCTTTACTGAGCAATAGTTAAAGTTTTATCTTGCATGATTTACTCTAATTTATAGAGATCTATTAATGTTGAATAAGGCCATGACCCTTTTAGCATCATATTTTTATATATTTATATTATGTTTCCTCAACCAAAAGAGGTGTAACTTTAGAGGCCAACTCAATTCCACCAACCTTACAGTGCTAGGCAAGGAGAAACCTAGACATTGAAAGAAAGCTTTATTGATAGAAGAGTACCTACCCAAGTTTTTTTTTTTTTTAACTTTTTATTATAGAAAATTTCAAACATACACAAAAGTAGACAGTAATATAATGAACCCCTATGAACCCATCGACCATCTTCTCTCCTCAAGGAGGTAACAGGGAAACTAAACATACAAACCTGCAATATAATGATTGGAATGTAAATAACAAACAATAATGTGCGATAGAAGCTAAAATGTACTTGAGAAGATGAATGCTATAAATGCTTAGAGAAGGACAGTTTGTGCTGAATGGACAGAGAAGAGAAAGAACATTCCAAGCAGCATAGAAATATTATAAGAGATTTGGGGGTGACCAGTGTCTGTAATGGTATAGAAAAGACCAGCACTGTATGATTAATCATAAATTTCATCTTGAATGTAAAACTACTTAAGTTTGGTAAGACGTAGGAATTTGAGAGCCAGACAATACATTTTAGTACTAATTAGCCAAGGTAGTATTTTAGGCATGATAATGACAGAATAAAAAATACCTTCTTTTTATCCAGACAAAAATCTCTCTTGTTGTAGTTAAAATTATTTCCTTATAATGTTCTTATGTTCTCTGGGCGCTGTGGTTCACGCCTGTAATCCCAGCACTTTGGGAGGCCAAGGCAGGTGGATCACAAGGTCAGGAGATCAAGACCATCCTGGCTAACACAGTGAAACCCCATCTCTACTTTAAAAAAAAAAAAGAAAGAAAGAAAAAAAAAAATTAGCCGGGCCTGGTGGCACACACCTGTAGTCCCAGCTACTTGGGAGACTGAGGCAGGAGAATCGCTTGAACTCATGAGGCAGAGGTTGCAGTGAGCCGAGATCACGCCATTGCACTCCAGCCTGGGTGACAAAGTGAGCCTCCATCTCAAAAAAAAAAAAAATGTTCTTATGTTCACAAACAGAAGGACATTCTAGTGACTAAAATATAAATTGCAAAGAAAATTTTGTATTTCTAACCCAGCTAGTTAAGTAAATGTTAGTAATGACTCTGCAATGATGATGTTTACTATATTTCATTTTACTTCTTCCTGTACAGTCAAGAGAAATGTCACTATTGTTACTCGTTGTTACTTAAAAGTTGTTTAAAACCATATTTGTTTTTACACAATTCCAAATTTGTGGAATTTACATGCTGTACCAGGTTCTATTGCTGCTATGAAAAATTGCTATAATTTTAGTGGCTTAAACAATACAAATTCATTTTCTTACGGTTTTGGCAGGCAGAGGTCCAAAATTACTCTTCCAGGCTAAAGTCAAGGGGTAAGCATAGCTACATTCCTGGATGATCCAAGGAAGAAGCTATTTTCTTGCTTTTTCCAGCTTCTAGAGGTTGCCTACATTCCTTGGCTCATGGCTTCTTCCTCTGTTTTCAAAGCAAACAACATTGGGCTGAGTTATTCTTGTGTTACCAACTCTCTGGGTTTTTTTCTACCTCTCTCACGTTTAAGGATCCTTGTAATTACATTGGACCCACTCAAATAAACCAAGATCTCCCTATTTTAAGGTCAACCAATCAACAGCCTTAATTCTATCTTTAACCTTAATTCCTCTTTGCCATGTAAGATAACATATTACAGGTTCCAAAGACTATGGTGTGAACATCTTTTGAGGACTATTATTCTGCCTACCACACATTTCTTTCATTTTTACTCATCAGTAACCACTATGATCATAGAGACAAAAGAACTACTTCATTGGCTCAGATGGCAACTCTTTCTCAGATTTAAAATAAGCTAATATTTATCATTTTTGCTGAATTTGAGAAAAAGAAGAAAGAGAAATTAGACTGAATGCTATAAATTACAATTGTACAACCAAATATGATCATTTTTATAAAAAAATGCTTACTAAAATCAGTCGTTGTGGATATGCCCAAAAAACCGTGCTTCAAAAAGGGGACTAAGAAACCAGCATTAGTTGATTACTTCATATGTGGTGGACACTATAATAATATGTTACAGATATGATTACTTTTTAATATTTAAACATTCCTATTATTAGCTGTATTTTCCTTTTAAAATTAAGAATCCAAAGCTGGAGAAATGTAGATAGCTTCCCAAAAGACATGCACACAGTTACTGAGAGATTCCAATATGTTGATGTTAGTTGTATCAATCAGGAAACAATTTTTAAATATTAGATCAGGTATTCCAAGTAATGTGGAACCAACAAGCGAGTATGAGACATAATCCCTGCCTTCAAGGAATTTGTAATCTAGTTGTAGAAATAAGGCTAAACACATGGCATAAGTGTTTTAAAGCATGAATTCTGGTGTCAGTTCTAGGTTAGAATCCTTGCTCTTTTACTGCTTAATCTTTCACTGCTTATACGTGAGCCTAGGTTTCCTTTCCTGCCTCATTGGGTTGTTACAAAGATTAGCAGTACATTAAGTCACTTAGCCTAGGATCTAACACGAGCAAGCACTCAATTGATGGTAACTGCTTTACTGAAATAAAATGAAGCAGTACAAGGGCTGAGTTAATGATTACACAGTCAAGGGATATAGGAGTTTAGCAGAAGAAAAGCTAATTGTCAGACCAGTGATTTCATGTAAAGTTAGAGATATATATTAATACAAGGAGGTTTGTTTGTTTGTTTGTTTTTGAGACAGGACCTCGCTGTGTTACCCAGGCAAGAGTGCAGTGGCATGATTGTAGCTCACGGCAGCCTCAAATTCCTGAGCTGTAAACCATCTTCCTGCCTTGACCTCCCTCCCTGACTACAGTCACATGTCACCACGTCCAGCTAATTTATTTATTTGTAGAGACAGGATTTTACTATGTTGCCCAGGATGATGTCAAACTCCTAGCCTCAAGCCATTCCCCTGCCTCAACTTCCCAAAGTGCTGGGATTGCGGGCATGAGCCATTGTGCTCTGCCTAGTTCTTTATTTATGAAGATCATGAGTGTAGCAGTTAAGTATACTGGCTCTGGAAAAGAATATCTGCTTTTACATTCTATGTCTTTACTAATTTGTCTACGCCTCAGTTTTCTCGTTTGTAAAATGAAGATAAATATAGTTCCTATATCATGGAGCTGATGAGAAGATTAATATGCAAAGTGCTTAGAAGAGTATCCGGCACATAGGTGTCACATAAGTGTTATTAATATCAAGGATATACTGTGTGTAGCCCATCAGTGATCCATTGTAGTTGACAGTGATAGTAAGAAATAATATGTGGAGTTTCAGTTTCCCACTGCAATACAGGTGATTTGCATAACTGGACAACATTACCAATAGGATAAGCATTATACAGGGATATATCAAGTATCTGCAATGTATCTAGCAGTATGCTCTGGATAATACAAAATAGCAAACACTCTCAGTTTTTATAAACCTCCCCATCTAGGTGAGAAGACAAAACTGATAATGAATGAAATAGAGACAAATTAAGTGCTAAAATGAGGGTAAATTGATTCCAAGTACAATAAGAATTCAGAGAAAAGAGAATTCTTTGTGGATCATATTACATTACTAGAAAAAGTAGGACCTGAACTAGGCCCGGAATAATGGATGAGATTCTATTGACTGGTGAGAAGATAATGAACAGTTCTAAATATAAAACAATTGCTCAAACCAGGGGTCTTATGCATCTTTTATTCTAAACTTTCTCCCCTACTTGTTAATTTGGCAGCAGAAAAAAAAAAAATGCATGAGGAGACCACAAATGCTATAAGCCTGAGGAATCAGAGATAAATGAAGGAATTGAAGGGATTTAAGAACAAAAGAGTCTGTGGATAGAATTTAGGAATTCCAGGGACTTGGGTTGAAGAGAAATATACATGCTTATTTTTACTAATCTCCTATTGAAATATAGCATTTTCTTAATTATGAATATAGGCAACAAACCAGAGTCGCATTAGCAATAAATGTGATTGTCATTAATAGAAATCACAGACTTTTGGCTCAAGAGGGTGGTGCCCAGGGCATCGCTCTTACTGCTGCCCTGAGGTGAACTAAAGCTGGCAGCCCCGCATCATGTCGAAAGTCAGCCAGGCTACCCGGGCCCTCAGGAAGCCCGTGGTCGGCGGTGTGATCCGGACCATTGTGCGGGCAGGCCAGGCCATGCCCGGGCCCCCACTAGGCCCAGTGCTGGGTCAGCAAGGTGTTTCCATCAACCAGTTTTGCAGTGAGTTCAATGAGAGGACAAAGGACATCAAGAAATGCATTCCTCTGCCTACCAAGATTTTTGTGAAGCCTGACAGAACATTTGACATCAAGATTGGACAGCCCACTATTTCCTACTTCCTGAAGGCGGCAGCTGGGATTGAGAAGGGGGCCCGGCAGGCAGGGAAAGCATGGTGACCTTGAAGCGTGTGTATGAGATTGCCCTTGTCAAAGCTCAGGATGAGGTATTTGTCCTGCAGGATGTACCCCTGTCCTCTGTTGTCCACTCCATCATTGGGTCTGCCCGTTTCATGGGCATTTGTGTGGTGAAGGACCTCGGTTCAGAAGAGCTTGCAGCTTTCCAGAAGGAACGAGCCATCTTCCTGGCTGCTCAGAAGGAGGCAGATTTGGCCGCCCAGGAAGAAGCTGCCAAGAAATGACCCTTGCCCCCCAACTCCCAGATTTCAAAGGAAGCAGCTGGTAAGGGGGCCAGTTGCAAAGGCTGTGCCCAAGGGGAGGAAGAGAGGTCACACAAATATGGTGATTGTTTTTGTGACTTTGAGTGATATATTTTTGTACATCTGGCTTTATCAAGGCATCAGGCCTGAATAAACATCCTTTCTTGCCCACACACACACACACAAAAAAAATCACAGACTTTTTCATATAATTATTGCAGTCTCAAAGAATTACTTTTCTCCTTTATAAGATATTAGTATTAGGCCCACTGCTATTCTTGTTATTCAGTGGCTAATAAAAATATACAAATAGATGGTTATGTAAAAAATGAATTTATTATTTGGTAACATTTCAGTGAAATTTCTTTCCTTTGTAATGCAAGGTATTTTATACATTTAAAAGCATTATTCTGAAAAAAAGTGACATTATCATAGTGTTTCTCTTTATGGACCTGGGAATATATTAGTTTTTTGATAACCACATCCATAGTTGACTCATATTGAGCTTACAGTCAACTAAACCCCACCCTTTCTTTAATGGACCTGGGTCTCATGTTGCACAGGCTGGTCTCAAACTCCTGGATCAAGTGATCCACCTGCCTCAGCCTCCCAGAGTTCTGGGATTACACGCATGAGCCACCGAGCCCAGCTCCTAAAACCCCTTTTTCATATGTGCTACTTTAGGCTATGTTTATTTCTGAATATAGGCGAATAGCGTTACTATCAAACCAGTAGCTGGAGAACTGACAAACATCATGAAATTCTTAGAGCAATACTTTATAAAATTTCTACCTATCTAAATATAGACCTTAATATTAACCATCTGAGGTGATATCTTGCTAGGTATTTTCTATATGCAGATATCTCTGCCCAAGAAAAAATTATATTTCTTTTTTAAACAGTGGTGCTTTCTGGTTTGCTTTGCAGAATGAGGAGTAGAGAAGGGCTATTCTGGTGATTATTGCTATGTGTTAAACCACCCCAAAACATAGTTATGGAAAACACTCATTACATTCAGGGCTTTTGTGGGTCAGGAACTTGTATAGGAAACAGCAGGCATGCTCATTGGATTCACTATTCCATGGTATCTAGGTCCTCAGTTGGAAAAATTTGATGGCTAAAATTTGGAATCAACTAGGAGTGTCTTCATTGACCTATCTAATGGTTAATACTGACTGTCCACTGGGACCTCAACTGGAGCTGTCTTCCTGAGCACCTGTGTGTAGCCTTTCCATGTGGCCCGGACTTCCTTACAGCATGGTGGTCTCATCTTACATGATGGTCACACTACTTAGATGGCAGCTTAGGCGCCAAAAGCTAGTGTTACAGTAGACAAAGTGCATTACCTTTTATGACCCATCTCAAAAGTGACAAAGCTATCACATCTGCCATACTTTATTGATTAGAACAACCACAAGGTCACTTAGATTCAAGGGGAGAAAAATTAAGCCCTGACACTTAATGGTGGAGGAGCACAGTCACGGTGTACAAGAGCATATGGAATGGGTGATGCTGCACAGTTATATTTGGAAAATACAGTCTGAGCACAGTGGCTCACACCCGTAATCCCAGCACTTTGGTAGAGCAAGGTGGGAGGATCACTTGAGCCCAGGAGTTTGAGACCAGCCTGGGCAATATAGTGAGACCTCGTCTCTACAAATAATTTAAAAATTGGCCAGGTGTGGTGGTGTGTGCCTCTGGACCCAGCTACTCTGGGAAGCTGAGGCAGGAGAATCTTCTGAGCCCAAGACGTCAAGACTGCAGTGAGGCGTGATTGCACCACTTCACTCCAGCCTAGGTGACAGAGCAAGACCCTGTCTCAATGAAAGAAAGAAAATATAATCTGTACCTATAAATAGGCATAAAACTGTGGTAGTTTAAAGTATTTGGATCCATGGCCTACAGTAGTAGAGTTTAGTGGAATGGTTATAGATGAAACATCATTTGTCTTAATGACTCAGATTTGAAGTTGAGGTTTGTTTATAATTATGTTTTTATCATTCTAATAATGAAATTTCTCATTTTATTAGGATTAAAGGAAGAGTCTGTGGTCTTTTCCAAAGTTGAAGATTTGATTTTTCCAAAACTTGTAGCTTTGTGTTTATCAGCAGATCTGAAAGCCACAAGTATTATCTGATACATACAATGACAGAAGAAAAAAATATTCTATATTTTCTTTACCAAAAGTTTTTATGCAAAAAAGAACTATAGGTGAATTGTATGGCATGTGAATTATATCTCAGTAAACCTATTTTTTAAAAAAGAACCATGAACAAATACTGACTTAGCTAATGATATGCATGCTGAAGTGGTTGGGGTAAAATATACTGATGTCTGCAACTTTCTTTGAAATTCACCGCAAATTAGAGACTGGTGAATATGAATAGATCTTTAAGAGAGGTGATAAAGCAAGTGTAGAGAACAGTTACTTGTACAACCTAGGTAATGTATAAATGCATATTCTCTTATATGTCAGAAATTTTTTACAATAAAATATTGGGAACAATCATAATGAGACACCACTACATAATCACTAGAATGACCTTTTGTAAAAAGCTTTGAGTTTTTTTGTTGTTACTGTTGTTGTTTGTTTGTTTTTTATTCAGAGTCTCGCTCTATTGCCAGGCTGGAGTGCAGTGGCGCCATCTCAGCTCACTGCAACCTCCGCCTCCCGGGTTCAAGCAATTCTCTGCCTCAGCCTCCCAAGTAACTGGGATTACAGACGCACGCCACATGCCCAGCTAATGTTTTCTTTTATTTTATTTTATTTAGTAGAGACAGGGTTTCACCATCTTTACCATTCTGGTTTTGAACTTCTGACCTCGTGATCCACCCACCTTGGCCTTCCAGAGTGCTGGGATTACAGGCATGAGCCACTGTGCCCCACCGGTTTTTTTCGAGTGTCTTTTGTGTTAAAAGTTCTGACATAGTTTTGATGAAGGGAAATTATAGTGACTACTACATCATCTATTTTTATTCAAGCAGAAGGGAAGAGTTAGGCACAGATTTTCACCACAGTTCTGTGACTGCAGAAACCTTTAAGATAAATAATTGTAATTAACACAGTCTTGGCACTAGAAAAACGAAAACTCGGAACTTATTGTGTAAACAATATGATCTCCATTTCAAATGCTGTTTGTCCTCCTAAAATCTTACACCTCTTTTTCTTTCTAGGCAATTACTTTTTTTTACTTTCCTTTGACCTCAGCAATGTGTTCCCTGTTTACATTATTCATGGAATCATGAAGGGTCACTATTGTCTGCCCAATCCCTAGATAGTTTGGCACTTTTTCAAATTGTTTTGCTTGAATTGTACTAAAGTGGTAACCCGCTGATGCAGGCATGCATTCCAGCACCCTTATACTATAGTGAGGCCCCAAAAAATAGATAAAGGGAATAAAAGTCTCTCAGTTTCTTAGCAAAGAAGTAGTTGGTAAGGAATAGTAAAACTTTGCAACCTTTTCACTTGTCTGGTAGAATTTGAACTCACTGAAACTTACACCTTAACTGAGAGGAGTACTAAGTAATCAATTGAAGTTATCCCAACCAAACATTTAAAATATCCTTCTTAAATGTCCACCAGTGAGTGGTACTAAGTGTGACATACTGTGCACAATCCTTGCTCTTAAGAAACATGAACAGCATAGCTAGGAAGAAAAGTTGGAGAGGACACCAGGGCATGAGCAGATTCGCACCGCAAGATAAAGCAAAAGGAAGATAAGTGCCAAGTACCAGATGGAATGAAATCATGTTCCCTTTGCTCTCTTGCCCAGCCTAAGAAGACAGGCCAGAGGAGTTTGTGATTGTAGTACAGGAATGGGGGCTATTGCTCAATTTGCTCACACTGCCCCATCAGTCAAAATTGCTATTCAAAATGTCTCTTACTCCCTATTTTGTATTTAGAGTCTTGGATTCTTATTTGAAACTTGGCAGCTTTGGAAGCTGTCTTATATTTTGTTCTGCTTTAAGACTTTCACTGCCAAGTACATATTCAGGCTTTGTTTGCCAGTTTTGTTGATTGTGTGGTTGAATGCCATCCCTGGAAAGATGTACTTTTGAGCTAGTATGAAGTCAGTGAACTGCCTTCAGCATTCATGAGGAGGTTCTAAAGTTTCTGTTTCAAGGCTTTTGACATGTCAGCGTGTGTAAATCTAGTCTGATGCCAAGATGTCTTATGCCAGTAGGTTGCTTTTGATTTTGGTGTGCATGATTTTCCTTGTAGATATTAACCTGTTGCCATTAAAAGAAATAGAAAATTATAAGATCGTGAACTATAACATAGGTTCTAGCTACAAATATCATTACTTCTGTATCACAACACTGATTTTGGTTTGTTAGAATTTTTAACTATCTTGGTTTTTTTTTTTTAATGTGTTTTCTAAAACTGTGTATTCAACTCCTGATTTTCCATTCAACCCATGATGATGCTTCCTGACTGCTCAGCTGGAATCTGGATTTGCCTTCTTTCATTCAGCACACTTCTGAAGCAGTGGCAGTTCTTGTCATGGGGAATTTTGGGGGTAGTAGATTCAAATTTGGCAGGACCCTGGGGACATTAATCAATCAGAAAATATAAATGAGTAAATCATTTCTCAGATAAAACAGTTCAATTGAAAATGATATTGAAATGTAAAAACCAAAACGTTACCAACTAAAAATGTGTATAATTCATAGGCTTCATGATACATTTATTTTGTTTTTATGTGCTTTTCAGGTTTGATCTTACCATCTTTATAACTTAAATAATTGGCAATAACTTATGACCTGTTGTAATACTAATGAGGTCAGCTTTACTACTTACTCCCTGACTGATGCTGTGGCCCTCTCCATTGCCTTCCCCACTTTTATTATGTACCCACAGCAGCCTGATAGATAGCCCTGTGACCAGCAGCTTCCACAATATTTGTTGTGGAAAATACTGATCGATATTTTGGGTGAAAAATTGTAACTTAATGGTAATTTATATCATTATTAGATAAACATATATAACATATATAATATGTCAAATATTAAATAATTGCAATATTCCTCAGATAAAAGCATATCTATCCAACCTGGCCATTGGAAGTAAGAGAAAACTTCCCACAGAAAACTATTAATGTATCATTTTTTTTGTTGTTGTCTGTTTTCACTGTTCATTCTTTTGTCCAAAACACAAATGATTAATACTTGAGAATTCAGGAAGAAGGAGGCAGTACTTGATTTCCACTATGTGGAATAAAGAGAATGGTAATCTTAGAAATATTGAGCTAGTATGAGTTTTTTTAATTATACATTTTAAAATTTATATATGATGTTTACAATTGACATTGTCTATATTCAGATAGTTTAATAACCAGTCATCTGTGACTTCTCAGTGAAAATACCTAGTAAAAGTTGTAAAAACCTTCTGTGGAAGAAAGTAAGCCTTGCAAGCAGAATGACTACATAATTTGCAGGGCCCAATGAAAATGAAAATGTGAGTCCTGTGATTCAGAAAACCAGAAAACTTGCCATTAAAAGTACTAAAATATGAACCTTTTCCTTTTCTCCAAAGGTGTCTCCCTCTCTGTCACTCTCTGTCTCTCTCTCCCTCCCTCCCTCCCTTTCTCCCTCTCTCCACCTGTATTGCTGTATTTATTTGCTAATTAAGGTCATGCTTCTTCAGGCACAGGGATACTTAGCACAGACTTTCCAGGACATAGGTGGGGGGTGTCTCACCCCACGGTTTGGGACACAGCAGCCCATTAGGTATCAGGTTTTTGCTCTTGCCAGCCACTGAGCTGATGGGCTGTGGTCACCAGAAGTGGGGAAGTCGAGCCAGCCATCACCCTCCCACAGGCCCACTGCCCCAGCCCTCTCTGGATGGCTATTGCAGCCTGCATGCTGAAATGTGGTAGGTACCTGGATAGGAGGTGGGCAAGAAGCTTACCCCTGCCCAGTCACCCACCAGACATCATGAGGCACTGCCAGTTTGGGTCGGGACAACTGCCTCCATGTCCCACCTTAAGATGCCATGAGTCAACCCTAACCCTTTTTATACCCTTACCCAAGCCCTGAACTAGGTGGAAAGAAATAGCAGTCACTAGTCACTGAGGAAGGAGTGAGGAGACTGGGAGGCCTTGAGGGCTGAAGCCCTAGGGTATGGCAGAGCAGGTGTGAACTACCCATCCTAGAGGCCAAGGGACAGGACTGCATAGTAGCCAGCACCCCCACCCACTCCCCCAGGTCCACACATACTTGATTGTCCCCACAAACTTCACTCACAGAACATAAATTCAATAATGAAATCATTAGGAATTTCCAGACAGCAAACACAGAACATTAAACCCCCAAACACAGGACCCTTCGAAGCACGTGGTTCTGTCTGATGCCAATGAAGCTGGGCCCACCTGCTGGATAGACCCAATCTACCTACAATAAAATAAGCTAACGTGTTATGCCAGACATTGTTCTAGGCACTTTACATGTATTAACTCATTAATCCTCAAAAGACCTTAATGTATATGCCATCATTATCCCCATATTACAGCTGAAGTAACTTCAAAGATCACTCCGTGGTAAAGGACACATGGAGGATTCAAACCCTGAAAGTCTGCCTCCAAAAGATGCTTATTGGAGAACTGAAAAAGGAGCAAATAATTATTCATGAACTGAAAAAGCAGATCATATACATATATGTAAACACACACACACACACACAGTAGAAAGGATTTTCATCAGAGTGACCTGTGGGAAATGGAAATTTGGGGAAGTTCACTGTTAGACAAGGTACAGAAGAGGGTGGAGGAAAGGAGACCAGGGAACTGCTATTATAGTGGTTTAAAAAGGAAGAAATAAAGGAGACAGGTTACAGGGGAACACATGAAAAGGGAGACTGTAAGGAATATTGGGATCATTTATGATTTTTGGTAACTAATCTTACAGGAGAGGATATGCCAGCATGTTCCAAATGCATGCTGTGTAACGGTAATTTTGTCAGATGCTCCAAATCAACAAAGAATTCTCTGGTCAAATATGCTGAGGAAACTCAGCATAATATGTTCTCTACTTAAAATTTGTAAAGTAACATAGAAATCCCAATGAAGGGGCAGGTGGCCAAAAAAAAAAAAAAAAAAAAAAAAAGGAATCCTAATGGGAAAAAAAACACCACATTACCTTGTTTAGTCTGGCATTTTTCACAATTATTTGATTATAGAACCTTCTGTTATGTAAATCCTATCATATAGAATCAGTGTTCCAAAAAATACACTTTGGGAACCACTGGATTATATTATATGATATGAATTGATTGATATGTTGGTTTGCATGTTAATACTGTTTTTCTATAATAAACAGAAACATAATTTATAATGAACTGTTTCTGAATAGGAAATAGTTATTGAACTGCCTAAGCTTCAACTATATCTTTTAACACTTAGCCTTGTCTCATTTTCAAAATGAAATATGTTTTATAATAAAAGACCAAGAATAAGTAGCTCAAATTTCATAATTTTATAATAATCTCTGTGAATATGGCCATAAGAAACATCAGTATCTGTGGACAGTATCAGCATCTCTTAGCTTTGGGCTCAAAAGAAAAAGAACTTTGTTTTTACAATGTTTTTTTTAACTTTAAAGGGAACATATGTAACATTTTTGTTTGGGAGACTAACAAGAGGAAAGCTGTGTCTCGTTTGTTGTATTGCTTCACATAATAACTGCTAACTAAAAATGTGTTTGATTATGAAAGGAGAGTAGATATTAATTACTTTTTGTACATAGAAAAATTTGAGAGGTTGATTTATTGGCTCAGTCGAGCTAGTTTATGGAGGAGGACTTGGGAGAATTAGGCCTCATGTTCTTTTTAATGCAGCACTTCTTCCTAAAGAATAGAAGAGAACAAAATCAAACACCGCATGCTCTCATTCATAGGTGAGTGTTGAACAACGAGAATACATGGACACAGGGAGGGGAGCATCACACACTGGGATTAGTGGGGGGGGGGAAATACGGGAGGGACAGCGGGGGGTGGGGAGTTGGGGAGAGAGAGCATGGAGAGAAATGCCAGCTATAGGTGATGGGGAGGAAGGCAGCAAATCACACTGCCACGTGTGTACCTATGCAACAATCTTGCATTTCTTCACATGTACCCCAAAACCTAAAATGCAATAAAAAAATAAATAAATAAAAAATAAGAAAAGAAGATAAGGTTACCACAGAAGCTGCTGTGTTCACTTACTCTTGGACATAAGTCCCTCCCTCCCAAACATTTATTAATGTCAGTGAACATAGTAAATGTATCTATCTTGTCTTTATACTTTTCACTGTATCTGCTAAAGAATATCAAAGACAAGTAAGCTCTGATGGTGAGGCCAGGAAATATGCCCATTATCTGTTATTATTGTTTCACATAATAACTGCTTGAATAATGAAGAATTATTGAATAATGAAGAAACTGATACTCAAAAAGGTAGTGACTTACCACAGTCATAGGACAGATTGATGACAGAAAGAGCATGTACCTTCAGCTTATTTGTGGCACAAGCACTGCATAGCGTCAAGCATTCAGAATATAATCTAAGTACACATCTATTGAATAGCAGAGTTGTTGGCTGAGATGCTAAGCAGTATCTTATGCATATGCCTGCAAGTATGTTTTTCAAATTAAAGAGGATCATCTATCAAAAATAAAGTGCCTGTTACTATTTATATCAAGCATGAAATATTGCCGTATCATTTCCCCAAAAAGCATATAAACAAAACGTATAAGAGAAATAACCTCCAACAATAGAATAAAGATGATTATAGGTTTGAAAAGATATTTGCTTTATATCATTAATAATGATATACTAGGTTGATAGAAAAAATTTGATTTTATCATTTTTCTCATATTACATGTTTTTATACCATTTATAAAATTTGTTGCAAGGAAGTTTCTTTTTTTGCTGTGATCAGATCTATAGTTACTTTACAATTCATTCTGAAAAATGCTTTCAATAATAAAGAAGAACATACAATCTGTTGAAGGGTTGTTATCTCAGAGGATGGAACTAGGGAATTAATAGGAAGAACATTTTTAGTTTTTCTTTTATACATATATTATTTTACATTATATTAATTGATTATAAGCATATATTACCGTTTTAATTTTTTCCAAGTTCATAAAAATAGCCTTTAAAGAATAAAAGCATAGAATGAACTTGGTAGACATTTATGCTTTTGTCAAAAAATTAAGGATTTCAAGTATGTAGATACTATTAGCTTCTGTGTACCTACTACCCTAATTGTGACAAACATTAATATTTTAGGGAAGTGACGTTTATAAAAAGTAAACACCCCAGACTTGCCCAGCTAACCATTAGTAACTGTGAGTTCTTAGACTTTTCTGCCTTGATCAATATAGATATAGAAAGTAGCATATGCTGCAAAAGCTCTAAGTCTTTGCAGCAGTGCTCTGCTGCAAAACACTTGTAACCATTGGTTGCTGGGCAATGGACAACACAGCAAACCCAGCTCCCTTCACTTCACCGTTTGTTTATCTGGATTAATGATGTAGATCATCATAAACAAACAAGATATTTGTTATATAAATAGGATGGCTAATGCATTTCAGGAAATTTTAAGATTTTCCTTAGTGTTTATGTGTACTTTCAGTGCTTTTAACCTTGAAAGAGATATATATTGTTTGGAAACCAAAATTAAAGTTAGATTGAAAGGGTACAGTGTGATACCCTTACCTCATGATAAATTACACCATGAATCTTAGGAAGGCACATTGAGCTTTCTATTTGAATTGTTTCATAATAGAAATTATAGAATAAATTTATTTATATTAATGCACAGAATAGTCTTATTAGCCAGAGGAGAAAATTGCATGGTATTCCTGGCTCTCATTCTCTTCCAAATTTCAAAGAAAAATCCAAAAGAAATGTTTTAAACTAGTAAAACAGAATGTTGTAATTGCAGCTCATTTTAAAATGTGCTTATTCATTTATGAGGGCTAAGAAAGTTATACATGTAGTATATTTCAAAATGTTTTATGAGATAGGATGTCTACTGTAAGTTATAATGGCTGTACTAAACCATAATAACAATCAGTACCAAAGCTCTGTGGTCTGAACAGATTGTTTCCGCAATTAGTATCTATGTACTAACTTAGCAATAAAAATATATATGGGCCCATTTCCTCAGGTTCTACCTCATGGGGATGATACAAAAATAAAATGGAATAATAGGTAAATAATCATTTGGGGAATGAAAATATAAAGTCTCTAGTGGCATAATGTGTAATAAAAATAATAACAGATACCAATACTGACATACTGGAAATCAAACTTTAGATCTCAAAAAAAATGTTTTTATTGTTATATTCTTCTACCCCACTTTTGTTTGGTTATCATGGTAATCTGTTTAGTGGGAAAGCTTTGGGCTTTCTATATGCATAACTGCTTCAGCTGTTTAATGAATTAACCCATTTACTACTACACTCCAGAAACTGATTGCCATCCTTATACACCCAGCCATTTTCATCAAACAACCAGTTTGCCTATTAATTATAAATTTGGTTATAAGTATGAGTATGACACAGCTTAAATAAGAGCTTTTTCCAAAAATGCTTGTTCTCTTCTAGCTTGTCTACATATAATTCAGAAAGAAACTGAGACTCAAAAAGGTGGTGACTTACCACAGTCACAGTACAGGTTAATGACAGAAAGAGCATGTATCTTCAGCTTCTTTGACTACAGCACCATTAGTTTGGCTGAGACTTATCCTTCTTCAGATAGTTTAGTGGCTATTAATCAGTGAGATTGTCTTATTAAGGAGGCCAGCCTAAGAAAAGTCTGATAGTGACATCAGCAAGATTGTAGAATAGGAATCCCCAGACATTCTTTCCTTCTGTGGAAATACCAATTCAACAACAATACATGGACCAGTTCCCTTTGTGAGAAATCCAGAAACCAGTTAAGAGACACCCACACACCAGGCAAGTACAGAATTAGCCACTCTAAAGCAACAGGAAAATTCATTGCACTCTCTCCCCATTGTCCTTGCATTCTTCCAGTCAATTAGGAAGTGTTTTAGTCCATTCGTGCTACTATAACAAAATACCACAGACTGGGTAATTTTAAAACAATAGACATTTATTTCTCACAATCCTGGTGGCTGGGAATTCCGAGATCAAGGCACCAAAGGTTCAGTGTCTGGTGAAGGCCTGTCTAGGCATCCTCACATGGTGCAAGGAACAGAAAAGCAAGAACACACTCCCTTCAACCTCAGATTCTATTCGTAAAGGCGAACTCTCATGACTCTATCACCTCCCAAAGGCCACACCTCTTAATATTGTTGTATTGGGAATTATGTTTTAACATGAATTTTGGAGGGAATATCATTCAAAAGGCAACTCTCAGTTCTAAGCTTCTCCATGGACAGAGATGAATGGACCATAAATATCCAACATTCTGATTTCTGAGGGGAGCCGCCCAAGGGACTGCTTCCATGTCATATCTCTCAGAGCACTGACATGACCTGGCATGCTCTAGATGTATGAGGGCACTGAGAACAAGAGCTTGGCAGTGTGCTACTGCTCCAGAAACTGCGATATAGCAGACACAGGAAAATACAACTTGGTTAGCTCTACCTCAAGGAGAAAGAGAAGAATGGAGCATGTGTTCAACATTCTAGCGTTTTAGGGGGCTGCCCAAGGGACTGACTTCCTTGTAGCCTGACAAGGGACAATGACAGGAGCCAGCATATTCTAGATGCCTGGGGGTCACTGGGAACAAAAAACAGCTGGGTGATGTCCTGCTGCCTTAGAGGACCTTCAGTACATCAAAGGAATAAAAGGGAGCAAGAGATTACAAGCTCCTGAAAAAAAAGAAACCAGCAAATCCAAGAATCTAAACACAAAAGTTTAGAGAAGTGTCACATCCAGAGAAAAAGCTTGAAAGACTCCCAGAACCTCTAGCCATGCTGATTGGCAAAAATCTTTCTCTGTACGAAGCCAGTCTGAAAAAACTGAGAGAGGTAATTACTTTGTCAAATGTATGGATACCAACACAAAGTTATAAGGAACATGAAGAAACAGGGAAATAGCCCAATCAAAGGAGGAAAACAGATTTCCAGAAATAAACCCTAAAAAAAACAGCCATCTGAATTACCTGACAAAGAATTCAAGGTAACCATCATAAATGTGTTAATCAAACTCAAAGAAACTATCCATGAACAAAATGAGTATTTCAACAAATAGAAAATATAAAAGAACCAAACAAATTTTGAAGCTGAAGAGTGCAATAACTGAACTGAAAAATTCCTTAGAGGGTTCTACAGCAGACTTGATCAGGCTGAAGAAAGAATCAACAAACTTGAAGACAGGTCATTTGAAATTATCCAGTCAGAGAAGCAAAAAGAAAAAAAAAATATGAAGAAAGCCTGGGGGAATTAAGGGACACCATTAAGCAGGTGTGTGTGTGTGTGTGTGTGTGTGTGTGTGTGTGTGTGTGTAGTCTGTGAAGAACTCTCTATACATATATAGTCTGTATGTATATAGTTATCTCTCTTCTTCAAAGTCTCTCTCTCTCTCTCTCTCTCTCTCTCTCTCTCTATATATATATATATATATGGAATAAAGCTTGCTGGTAAAGGTAAATATATAGACAAATACAGAATACTGTAACACTATAATAGTGATATATAAATCATTTTTAATTCTAGTATAGAAATTAAATGATAAAAGCATAACAAATATCTATAACTATAAAAATATACAGGCAGAAAGCTATTTGAAGAAATAATGGCAAAAACTCCCCAAATCTGGGGCTAAAAATGGATATCCAAATTCAAGAAGCCCAATGGATCTCAAATAAGATGAATCCAAAGAAGTCAACACTAAGACACATTATAATCAAACTGTCAGAAATAGGAGACATAGATAATTTTGAAACAGCAAAAGAAAAGTGAACCCTCGCAAACAAGGGAAATTCCGTAAGACTGTCAGTGGATTTAATAGCAGAAACTTTGGAGGCAATAAGAGAATGGGATAATATATTCAAAGTGCCGAATGAAAAAAAAATGCCAACAAAGAATAGTATCTCTGGCAAAACTATTCTTCAAAAATGGAGAGATAAAGACTCTCCCAGATACTCAAAAGCTGTGGGAGTTCGTCACCACTAGATCTGCCATCCAAGAAAGGCTAAAGGGAATCCTTTAAGTTGAAATGAAAAAAATACTAAACAGTAACACAAAAGCAGAGGGAAGTATAAAGCTTGCTGGTAAAGGTAAATTATAGACAAATACAGAATACTGTAACACTGTAATAATGGTATATAAATCACTTTTAATTCTAGTATAGAAGTTAAATGATAAAAGCATAATAAATATATAAAAATAAACAAATGGATACACAATATAACAAGATCTACTTTGTGACGTCAATAATATAATGTGGGTGGGGGGACTAATAGAATAGTTTTTGTATGCACTTGAAGTTAATTTGTTATCAGCTTAAAATATTGTTATAACTGTAAAATGGTTTGTGTTAGCTCCATGGTAACCACAGAGAAGATACCTTTAAAAGATACAAAAGAAAATGATAAAGGAAACAAAGCATGTCACTTAAAAGAAATAAACGAAACAAAACACAAAGGAAAACTGCAAGAAAGGATAAGACAAAAAACAACAAAATGGCAATAGTAACAACCAGATTAGAGTAGGAGTAGCCATACTTACATCAGACAAAGTACACTTTTTGTCAAAAACTGACACGAGACAAAGAAGGACTTTATGTAATGATAAGAGGGATAATTCGCCAGGAAGCTGTAACAATTGTAAATTGTTATATAAATGTACCCAACATCAGAGCACCCAAATAGATGAAGCAAACAGTGACAGAACTGAAGGGAGAAATATGCAGCAAGACAATAGTAGTAGGAGATTTCATACCCCACTTTAAATAATAGAACATTTAGGCAGAAACTTGGTAAGGAAGCAGAGGACTTGAACAACACTGCAGACCAAATGTATCTAACAGACATACAAAACACCATACCCAGCCACTGCAGAATATACATTCTTCTCATGCACACATAGGACATTCTTCAGAATAGATCACATTCTTCAGAATAGGTCACAAAATAAGTCTTAACAAATTTGAGAAGATTGAAATCATACCTAGTAACTTTTCTGATATCAGTGGAATAAAACTATAATAGTAGAAGGAAAACTGGAAAATTCACAATTATGTGAATATTAAACAACACACTCTTAACCTGTGGGTCAAAGAAGAAATCAAAAGGAAAATTAGGAAATATCTTGACAAATGAAAACAAAAGCAAAACAGGGAATAGAGCAAAAGCAATACTAGGAGGGAAGTTTATAGCAACAAACACCTACATTAAAAAAGAAAGATCTCAAACAACCTAACTCTACGCTTCAACAAACTAGGAAAAGAATAAACTAAGCCCAAAGTTAGTAGAAAGAAGGGGGAAAAAAGGATTAGAGCAGAATAGAGAAAAAGAAAACTATTAAAAAGAATCAACCAAACTAAGAGTTGGTTTTTGGAAAACATCAACAAAATTAACAAACCTTTAGCAAGACTAGGAGAAAAAGAGAAGACTCAAAGAGAATTAGAAATCAAAGAGGAGGCTGGGCGCAATGACTCATTTCTGTAATCCCAGCACTTTGGGAGGCTGAGGCGGGTGGATCGCTTGAGGTCAGCAGTTTGAGACCAGCCTGGCCAACATGGTAAAACCTCGTTTCTACTAAAAATATAAAAATTTAGCCAAGCATGCTGGCGTACACCTGTAATCCCAGCTACTCAGGAGGCTGAGGCAAGAAAATCACTAAAACCTGGGAGGCAGAGGTTGCAGTGACCTGAGATCATGGACTCCTGCCTGGGTGACAGAGCAAGACTTCGTCTCAAAAAAAAAAATAAAGAAATGAAAGAGGTGACATTACAGCTGACAGTACAGAAGTAAAAAGGATTAAAAGAGACTACTGTGAACAATTATAAGTCAACAAATTGGATCATGTGGAAAAAGATGGATAAATTCCTAGAATCATATAGCCTACCAAGACTATGAATGGTGAATAATGAAGAATTTTAAAATCTAAACAGCAGTGTAACTAATAAGGATATTGAAGCAGTAATCAAAGACCTTCCAACAAAGAAAATCTCAGAACCAGATGGCTTCACTGGTGAAGTCTACCAAATGTTTAAAAAAGAATTAATGCCAATTCTTCTCAAACCCTTCCAAAAAATTGAAGAGGAGAGAACACATCCAGATTCATTGTATGAGGCCAACATTACTCTGATAGCAAAGCCAGATAAAGACACCACAAGAAAAGAAAACTATAGGCTACTACCTCTGATCAAGATAGATGCAAAAATCTTCAACAAAAAACCTAGCAGATCAAATTCAACAACACAATAAAAGAATCATACATCATGAACAAATGGAATTTATCCCTGGGATGCAAGGATGGCTCAACATAAGAACATTATTCAATTTGATATACCACATTAACAGATTGAGGGATAAAAAAGCACATGATCATCTCAATATATGCCCCAGAAAAAGCATTTGAAAAAAGTCATCACACCTTCATGATAAAAACAGAACCTAGGCATAAAAAGAAATTATAGCAACATAATAAAGACCATGTATAAAAAGCCCACAGCTAACATACTATATGGTGAAAAACTGATGCCCATTCTTGCCACTTCTGTTGAGCATAATACTGGAAGCCCTAGCCAGAACAACGAGGCAATAGAAAGAAATTAAAGGCATCCATATCAGAAAGGAAGAAGCAAAATGCTCTCTGTTTCAGGTAGCACCTTATACGCAGAAAACCCTAAAGATTCCATTTAAAAAACTGTTAGAATTAATAAATGAATTCAGCAAAGTTGCTGGATTAAAAAGATAACACAGAAAACTTAGTTGTGTTTCTATACACTAAACAGTCAAAAGGAAAATTAAGAAAACAATTTCATTTATGAGGCATCAACATGAATAAAATAGGAAAAAACTTAAGAAGGTAAAAGACTTGTACACTGAAAACTATAAAACACTGCTGCAAGAAATTAAGGCAAACATAAATAAATGAAAAGAAATACTGTGTTCATAGATTGGAAAACTTAATATTGTTAAAATGTTCATAGTACCCAAAACAGTCTACACGTTCAATGCAGTCTCTATGGGAATCCCAGTGGTATATTTTACAGAAATAGAAAACTCTAAAATTCATATGAAATCACAAAGGACCTAAAATTGCCAATATAATCATGAGAAAGAAGAACAAAGCTGGAGTCCTCAGATGTTCTTATTTTGAAACATTACAAAGCTACAGTAAACAAAACAGTATGATATTAACATAAAGGCATACATATAGACCACTAGAAAAGAAAACACAGCCCAGAAATAAATGCACATTTGTATGGTCAGCTGATTTTTGACAAAGGTGCCAAGAATGCACAATGAGGAAAGGATAGTCTTTTCAACAAATAGTGTTGGGAAACCTGGATATCCACTGGCCGAAATAAAAAAATAAATAAATAACGATTTAACCATAAGACCTGAAACTGTTTAAAACTCCTAGAAGAAACTATAAAAAAAAAAAAAGGCTTTATGACATTGATCTCAGATATGACATGAAAAGCACAGATAACAAAAGCAAAAGTAAACATGTAGGACTATTAAAAAATGAAAGCTTCTGCACCACAAAGGAAGCAGTTTGAACAGAGTGGAAAGGTGGCCTAAAGACTGGGAGAAAATACTTGCAAATCTGTAAATCATATATTTGATAAGAAATTGAAATCCAAAATATATAGAGAACTCCTAAAACAGAATAGCAACAAATAGATAACCCAATTCTAAAATGGGCAAAGGACTTTAATAGACATTTCTTCAAAGAAGACATACAGATGGCCAAAATGTATATGAAAAACTGCTCAGAATTACAAAATCAGGGAGGAAATGCAAATCAAAATCATAATAAGATTATCTTCTCACACCTAGAAAATAACTGTTGACAAGGATGTAACCCATGTTCATTATTAGTGGAAATGTAAAATGTATAAACTGTGGAGGTTCCTCAAAAAATTAAATAGAATTTGCATATTATGCAGCAATCCTACTTCTGTCTATTTATGCAAAAGAATTGAAATCAGGATCTTGAAGAGATATTTTACACTGCGTTAGCCACAATAGCCAAGAGGTGAGAGGAACCTTAATGTCCATCAACAGATAAATGTGGTATATATATACAATGGAATGTGATCCAGCCTTAATGAAGAAGGAAATCCAGCCAGGCACAGTGGCTCAATCCTGTAATCCCAGCACTTTGGGAGGCCAAGACGGGAAGATTACTTGAGCCGGGAGTTCGAGATCATTCTGGGCAACACAGCAAAACCCAGTCTCTACAAAACATAGAAAAATAATAATTAGCGAGGCATGGTGATGCATACCTGTAGTCCCAACTATCGGGAAGCTGAGGTGGAAGGATTGCTTGGGCCTGGGAGTTCAAGGCTGCAGTGACCTGTGATTGCACCACTGTACTACAGCCTGGGGGATAAGGTAAGATCCTGTCTCAAAATAAATACATAAATGAAAATACAAAACAAAAAAGCCAGGCGTAGTGGCCCACACCTATAATCCCAGCACTTTGGGAGGCTTAGGCAGGTGGATTGGTTGAGGCTGTGAGTTCGAGACAAGCCTGGGCAACATGGCAAAACCCCATCTCTACAAAAAATAAAACTTTGCTAGGCATGGTAGAATATGCCTGTAGTTTTAGCTACTCAGGACGCGGAGGTGGGAGGATTACTTAAGCCTGAGCCTGGGAGGTCGAGGTCACAGAGTAGAGATCAAGCCACTGTACAGTAGCTTGGGTGACAGAGTGAGACCTTGTCCCCCACAGAAAAAAGGAAATTCTAACATATGCGGCAGCATGGATGAATCTTGAGAACATTATGCTAAATAAAATAAACCAGTCACAGGAAGGCAAATACTGCATGGTTCTACATATATGAGTATCTAACCAAAGCAGAAAATAAAGTAGTGGTAGCCAGAGTCTGAGGGGAGGGAAAATGAGGAGTTGCTGTTCAATTAGTGTAAAGTTTCAGTCATGCAACTGCACAAGTTCTAGAGATCTGTGTACAACATTGTACCTGTAGTTCACAATACTATGCTGCATACTTAAAAAGTCACTAAGAGTGTAGATCTCATGTGTTTTTTTACCCTAATTTCTTTTAAAAGGTACATCTAGTCGTTTTGATCTTGCATAGCAACATTTTCCTGACAAATAGGGGAATGTTAGGATGAGACAGATTTGTATTGAAAAAGAGAAAACCAATAAAAGTGTAGTGACACAATTAAAATTCCCTAAGACTAATCATTTCTGGAAAATATACATGACTATAATACATGAAAATGCAGCTTTTACTATGTCTGCTTATATGTTCATTTTCAAAGTAAGATTGATATTTATTAGGGATATTAGAGGAATTTTTTTCTTCACTGTGGGTCTGTGTTGTGTAGCACTTTTTATTTGTGATTTGTTCAGTATTGGGCTGTTTAAGTATGATTTTCCCATGGTAGACATGCTATGGAATTTGTTTTCTTGACATGCACAATATGTTCAGAATACTTCTTCAAATCTTTTTTGTTGATGTTACTGAAAAACTTTAAGGTAGAATCTAGTACTCTTTATAGTTAGGATTTTTATTTTAGTAACAATGACTACTTTACAGAATCTCATATTAAGATTCATGCTATATTGCCATTATTTTAAAAGTGTGAAATGCATGAGTTTGTTTGTTAGTTTGTTTTGAGACAGAATCTCGCTCTCTCACCAGGCTAGAGAGCAGTGGTGCAATCTCAGCCCATTGCAACCTCTGCCTCCTGGGTTCAAGCGATTCTCCTGTCTCAGCCTCCCGAGTAGCTGGGATTACAGGTGTGCACCACCACGCCCAGCTAATTTTTGAATTTTTAGTATAGATGGGGTTTCACCATGTTGGCCAGGATGGTTTCGATCTCTTGACCTCGTTATCCACCCACCTCAACCTCCAAAAGTGCTGAGATTACAGGTGTGAGCCGCTGTGCCTGGCCAAAATGCGTGAGTTGTGAAAGACCAAGTTTAAAATACCAATAAGTAGTGATATTCATATGCTATATGTTTACCTACAGATATCTTAGGTTATGTTTATTACACACTAAACCTCCTTCTCTCTAGCACAAAGCAAGCACACACTTGTCAAACCACAAGTAAATCCATAATTTCCATGATTGGTATCAGCCTTTCCATTTCGTATGTACAGAACATATTTACCTATTTACCTGAATGTTTACTCATAGAATCCCCATTTACACTTAAGCATTACTGCCACTACTCCACTTCTTAAAATGAAAATTGAGAAATTTTTTCTCTAAATTCATAGACATGCTTTGCTCTGAAGCTTTAAATCAGTAAACACAGTTGCCACAAGAAGCTTTAAGAAAGCCAGTTTTATAACTCAGAGGTTATACAGTTAAAAAAACTATATAGCAATCATTTTAAAATTTGTGCTGAATTATATAGTTTGGTTGGCAGACCTAGAGTTCATCAGATAATTTCCAGAGCTGTAGTTCATTTTCACTTATGAGACCTTAGTCTCTTACAGGGAAAAAGGCTTTTCTTTTTTTCTCCTCTCAAGTTTTTCCAGTAATGCTTCCATGTACCATCAAACTGTTGGCACATTTTAGTACCAGAGGATAGATTTTGTTTGGCATCCCAAGGAATTTTGATATATTTAAGAAGGTGAGAAGTACACATTGGCATCATTTAAACGACATAAGTCTACACCCAATTGGCTTTTACATGCCAAAGATGTGAAATGTGCCAACTGTTTAATAGTACACAATAAGTGTTCAACGACATAAGTTGATGTCAGCAAAACAGTTTGGTATGCGTTTTATCCTGAATCGTTTAGATACAATTAAGTCTATGGTGCCTTAATAATAGAGGCAGGTTGTTCCTAACTTTTGCATAAGCAGATATTAATATTATTGAAATGTTACTCATAGTTGAATAGGATATTAAAATATTGCTTTAGTTTAAGATGCCTTTTCAGCAACTTCAGTAGTTTCTATACTGCCAACAAATGTGAAATAGGAGAACAGAATTTGAGGTTGATGATCTTTATTTCTTTTAATCAAACAAATTTGGGCTTTTAGTGAGCTAAGGAAGCATATGATAGATTTTCTTTTCAGGTTTTTAAATATATATGCTATTCATTTTATCCAGACCAACACTCTGTGTGTGTGTGTGTGTGTGTGTGTGTGTGTGTCTGACTGTGCAAGCCCTAATGGGAAAAGTGAGCAGATAAAAATGGTATAACCTTCTCTTTTTAAGGAGCTTACAGTCAAATAGGGTAAGACGTGGAAAGAGAGAGAATACAAGTGCCAACTCTAATGCGAAACAGACAGTCCTTGTGTTTTAACTTTTGGTTTTATATATATATGTATATATATGTGTATATATATATACGTATATACATGTACGTATATATATGTGTATATATGTGTATACATATATATACGTATATATGTGTATATATGTGTATACATATATATACGTATATATGTGTATATATATGTATACATATATATACGTGTGTATATATATGTATATATATATGTACACACACACACACACACACACATATCATTATAGAGTAAGAGAACTAGGGGCAAGTGGAGGCTGTGTTAGGAAGGGTGATGTGAGCGCTCCATATAATTAGCTTAAGAGAACTTAAAGAATGATTCCCATCTTAGAGGAAGCAGAGGAATAGAGGTAGACTATAGAACCACAAAGTGTGGAGAGGGGAAGGTGGAGGGGAAGAGCCTTAAGCTATATAAAAGAAGGTAAATTATGCAACAATCTTGCATGTTCTTCACATGTACCCCAAAACCTAAAATGCAATTTAAAAAAAAAAAGGTAAATTTCTCTCTGTTACCAAATTGGGGGAAAGGACTAGATAGAATTTTATAAAATGTGTAGAATACATTTGAGATACAGTATATTAGTTTCTTGCCATATGTAAAATTCACTTCAGATAATCTGGGGTCACCCGAAAGAGATAGGTAGTCATCCTCCAGACAGCCAAAACTGAGATAAATTGAAAAGGCAACATGGCTGCCATTCTGGGGAGACATGGCATCAGTAGTAATCACCATGGTCAGAGAAAAGCAGCAGAGATTTTAAATAGGACTCCAAATAAAATGTCACAAGGACAAGCCTCTGAATTTTGGCTGCTTCTCTTTATAGCGTGCTCTGGAGTGTGTGGCAACAGAAATTCACTTGTTTAACAAATGATTAATGATTTTTGCAAGCAACACAGGAGCCAGGTAGTAGAAAGTAAAATTGGAAGATAAGTTAGTGTCAAGTCATGAAAGCCTTTTTAGTGTTTAGTGCCAAACAACTTTTCTAGAAGACAAAGCATATTAAAGATTACTTAAAATTATGTTTGGACTATATCCAAAAAAGAGCTCTTATAAGAATATGCAAAACAGATTATTTTACAATTGTAGATTACAGTTCATTTTAGAGATAAGCAGCTGAAGATAATTTTAGAACATCCTCCAATTGTTTCCTTTTTCTGCAATGAGCAGATTCTTAGTTATATTCCCTCACAGTAGTGGTTGACATTATTGTCTTCCTTTTATACATCTAAATAGGTTTCTCTAACAGCACAGTAAACCAAGATCTTTTTTTTTTTTTAAGATGGAATCTCACTGTGTCACCCAGGCTAGAGTGCAGTGGCGCTATATCGGCTCACTACAGCCTCCACCTCCGAGGTTCAAGCTATTCTCCTGCCTCAGCCTTCCAAGTAGCTGGGACTACAGGCACACACCACCATGCCTGGCTAATTTTTGTTATTTTTAGTAGAGACACGAGTTCAAGACCATGTTTGCCAGGCTGGTCTTGAACTCCTGACCTCAGGTGATCTGCCTGCCTTGGCCTCCCAAAGTGCTGGGATTATAGGCATTAGCCACCACACCTGGCTGTAAACCAAGATCTTATAGCATAGATTTTTTTTAATGAACGCTAAACTATGACTATTATTGATGTCTTTTTTTCCTTATATATCCAACTGTCTCCTCTACCTTCAGTGAGCTTTTAAGAGTCAGAAAAGGCTAGTAGATATGAAACAAAATTGTTCAGAGGCCAGGTGCAATGGCTCACACCTATAACCACAGCACTTTGGGAGGCCAAAGTGGGAGAATCACTTGAGCCCAAGAGTTAAAGACCAGCGTGGTGGACATAGCAAGACCCCATCTGTATCAAATAAAGTAAAATTGTGCAGAATAGTCTGTGATTATAGCTCAGCAAGTAAAGGTATTTAGGTCTAGAATGAGGACAGTGCTAGGACTTGGCTAACCTTTGAAGTATGATATAATTAAGTTTGTTAGTATAAGGCTACTGAAAGAGGAAGATCTTCCTAATAGAGAAAAGCATAAGTAAAAGCAAGGAGATATGAATGCCAGTTGGATACTTAGAAACAGTGTAGAAACTGGCCTGAGAGAAGAAAGTTTGTATTGGGAAAAATAACTGAGATGGGGATGACTTACAGAATGCCTTGAAAGCCATAGAGGACATAGAGAAACACTGTAGGTTCTGGGTGATATGCTAAAAAAACAGCATTTAATAAACATTACTGTGGAAGAAATGTACAGGACATATTCATAGAGGCAGAGAAGAGTCAGGGATACAGTTATCTTCAGTGCAAGTTTATAAAAGCATCAGAAAACCCTAGTAAAAGTGGGGAAGGAAAGAGATGCATAAAAGTCCCCTCCAACAGATAACAAAATTTGGACACAGATTAGTTACAGAGAATAAAGAAAAACTGGTTAAAGATGCAGCAGTTATATATGGCCCTGTAAAGCTGACTCTTCCTTTTTTCTTTTTTTTTTTTTTTTTGAGACAGAGTTTCTCTCTTGTTCCCCAGGTTGGAGTGCAATGGCATGATCTCAGCTCACTGCACCCTCCACCTCCCAGGTTCAAGCAGTTCTCCTGCCTCAGCCTCCCGAGTAACTGGGATTACAGGCATGTGCCACCACACCCAGCTAATTTTGTATTTTTAGTAGAGACGGGATTTCTCCATGTTGGTCACACTGGCCTCAAACTCCTGACCTCAGGTGATCCACCTGCCTCAGTCTCTCAAAGTGTGGGATTACAGGCATGAGCCCCCTTGCCCGGCCTATTCATGTTGACTTTTCTAAGTGATATTTCCCCCAGCAACTTGGGCCCTAAATCTTTTACACATATTCATACAACTGTTACAACAAATTACTTCTGTCTGATTTCTAATTCTAACCAATGATCTTCTTTAAAACATCAATTATAATTTAACTTCTATGTATACTATATCATTGGAATGTAGAGACTTTTTCTTGTATTTATACGAGGTCTCTGTGGTGTGTAGGTAAAAAGAAAGGAATTGTGGGAGAAAAGGAGCAGGGAGAAATACTAAAAAAAAAAAAATACATAAATATAACTACATAATAATTCCTGTAGCTAGAAAATAAAACTAAAAACATGCATTTCTTGAACATGCTCAGAGCCATTTAAGCAACTTTATTCCCTGTCAGCATCTCTGAACCTTTATGACTTTTATAATGTTGATGGAAATATTTCCTGGAAGCATATGGTTTGCTTGGTAGTTATTCTTCCAACTTTGTTGCTGTCAGAATATCACCCCAAGGAAGGGAGTACAGATTGGTGGTGGAAATCAGCCTCAGTGCAGGTGGCATAGCTCTCAAGGGTTGTAGTGAGGCTTTTTCTAGACTCTGGAGAAACATCTTGAGGTTTTTTAGAACACTGAAGCCTTCAGAAAAAGTAACTACTTTCTTTTTAGTACATGGTTAATTCATTCTCAGTAAAAACCATCTCTCTTCCCTGTCACAGTGGTCTTTCCCTCAGGCTACCTGGGATGCAGTCATAGGTTTTCAGAGTCCTTGATTGCCTTGCCTGAAGGTACAGCCTGACCTAGATGGATGTGACATGTTGTCCTTGTCCTGTTGCTCAGTTCACTTCCACAGAGTTTTTCTTCCACAAAAAGTATTGTGTTTTTAATTGTTTATGTTTTTATTTTACATATTCTGCTGTCTACCCAATTCCTCAGAGCCCTGAAAGAGTAAGAAATGTATAATTTCTGATTTCTCCTTCAAGCCAGAATATCTTCCTGAGAGCATGTTTCTTACATGTCTTCTATGGTGAAATTCAGGCTTTTGTCATTATTCCCTTTGATCTCCCTAACTGTTCACCTCCATTTCCAGGTTTAGTTCACCGTATTCTATTCATGATTCACCTTTCCCTTCTCCAGCCTTTAGGCAGACGTGCATTTAACTGAAATGTGTGGAAAGAGCATTCCTTTTCTTAACCTCCACAGAAGAGAATTCTTCAGGCTCCAGTGTTTAATACCTCATTTTCAGTATCTTTGCATATAGACTCTAAAATGTTGAAGGCTGAAAGAACCTGGAAAATCACCAAGTCCTCAACTTTTATTTCATGTATGAGAGGATTAAGTCTTAGAGATGTACATACAATATACATCCTAAACCCTCCCTCAACTCAAATTAATATGTGCATTTTAAATGATGACTTTCTAACAAGTCCACTGTAGAAATTGGCCTTGGCACCTATTTGTAAAGCTGGCTGTGGCCATAGCCAAGAACAAAGCCTAAAGTTCGTTTAACGGCTTAATTTATTTCATGCATCAAGCCTCTAAATATGTCCAGCACTTTTCCAACTTAAAAACTAATTTCAAACAACATGAACAATCTGTCTTCTAACCCTCGTCAACCATGTGTCTTCTCCCAACTCTGCTTCTGAAAAATCTGAGAGAGGAAGTGGGAACCAAAACTTTAGTGTTGCCATCAATACTATTAGTTGCCATTAATACCATATAGGGTGAAAAAATGGCTTCATTCTTTCAGAAAGGCTGAACTGGAAGAGGAAAAAAAACAGCATACTCAGAGTTTGACATTGAATAGCTACTCAATATTTTTCGAATGAATGAAATAAAGTGAATCAATGAACCATGGATCCAAGGCTCTGTCACTAGCATACCCTCTTCTAAACCCCAATAACAACTTGTATATTGCCATTTGATGATTCCAGAGGGACTTAAACATGTCTAAAACTTAATTAGTCACCTTTTCACTCATCTCCTACTCTAATGTTCCATGTCTCAATACCTAAAAATGCCAGCCATATAAACCACTAACCTAGAAGTCATCTTCTCATTGACTCCTCACCTCCAGTCTAACAAGTCCTATCAGCTCTACCCTTTACAATATGCGAGATCTATCAAAAATCTTCCCCATAAAAAGGTCCAAAATCTAGATAGCTTTATTACAACTTCATGTAATCCCTCTTGTAAAAGCTATGCAAGAAAACTGAGGAAAAAAAGCTCTTCAACTAATCTTATAAAACTAGTATTATTAAAACTAGATGGGGCAATGCAGGAAAAAAAAACTGTAGATCAGTTTCACTATTGCAGGTAGAAAAAAAATCCTAAATAAACATCGTCAGGTGGAATTTGGCAGTTTATTCACACACAGGCTTACACACACTATTATTGCCACTACTAAAGTTTCTCACAAAAACAGGAATGATTCAACATCACAATGTAGAAATGTACTTGATAAAATGTAGCACTCATTCTTAGTAATTTTTTTAAAAAAGTATAGGAAACAGCATAGAAAAGTTTCTATCCAGCTAAAGGGTCACCATCAGAAACAAAGAGAATATATTTTTCTTAATGATAAAATTTTGGAAATATTTCTACTAAGGTCAGGAGTAAGAATGTCCACTCTCTCCAGGTCTAGTTTACATTGTTACTAGAGATACTAACCATTTTAATAACTCCCTAATGAGAAAGAAGTAAGTATTATAAGAACTGGAAAGAACAAGATCAAACTGTCCATATCTAAAGCCAAGAGAATCTGCAAACAGAATTCAGCAAGGTTGCCAGATTCAGGACCTTAGTCGTACAACTTGCAACTAACCTTGGGCATTACTTAACATATCTATACTACAGTTTACTCATCTGTAAAAGGGTTATCGAGAAGATTTACCAATGTAAATATCTAGTGCATTGTAAGTACCTAAGTATGAGCTATTACCATTGAATTAATACACTATATTTAGCAGTGTTTTTTTTCCTTTTTTTTTTGTTGCATTTTAGGTTTTGGGGTACATGTGAAGAACATGCAAGATTGTTGCATAGGTACACACGTGGCAGTGTGATTTGCTGCCTTCCTGCCCATCACCTGTATCGGGCATTTCTCCCCATGCTATCTCTCCCCAACTCCCCACCCCCTGCTGTCCCTCCCCTATTTGCCCCCGACAGACCCCAGTGTGTGATGCTCCCCTCCCTGTGTCCATGTGTTCTCATTGTTCAACACCCACCTATGAGTCAGAACATGCAGTGTTTGATTTTCTGCTCTTGCATCAGTTTGTTGAGAATTATGGTTTCCAAGTTCATCCATGCCCCTACAAAGGACAAAAACTCATCGTTTTTTATGGCTGCATAGTATTCCGTGGTGTATATGTGCCACATTTTCCCTGTCCAATCTAACATCAATGGGCATTTGGGTTGGTTCCAGGTCTTTGCTATTGTAAACAGTGCTGCAGTGAACATTCGTGTGCATGTGTCCTTACAGTAGAACAATTTATAATCCTTTGGATATATACCCAGTAATGGGATTGCTGGGTCAAATGGAATTTCTGTTTCTAGGTCCTTGAGGAATCACCACATGTCTTCCACAGTGGTTGAACTAATTTACACTCCCACCAACAGTGTAAAAGTGTTCCTATTTCTCCACATCCTCTCCAGCATCTGTTGTCTCCCAATTTTTTAATGATCGCCATTCTAACTGGCATGAGATGGTATTTCAATGTAGTTTTGATTTGCATTTCTCTAATGACCAGTGATGATGAGCATTTTGTCATGTTTGTTGGCCTCATGTATGTCTTCTTTTGTAAAGTGTCTGTTCATATCCTTCGCCCACTTTTGAATGGGCTTATTTGTTTTTTTCTTGTAAATCTGTTTTAGTTATTTGTAGATTCTGGATATTAGCCCTTTGTCAGATGGGTAGATTGCAAAAATTTTTTCCCATTCTGTTGGTTGCCAATTC
>CAUYLG010059144.1:0-10851 GCA_963573385.1 Cacajao melanocephalus
CTTGTATATATATATATATATATATATATATATATATATATATATATATGTGTGTGTATATATATATATATGTGTGTATATATATATATATATGTGTGTGTATATATATATATATGTGTGTGTATATATATATATATATGTGTGTGTGTGTATATATATATATATATATATACATAGTTTTTTTTTTTTTTTTTTGAGACAGAGTCTCGCTCTGTTGCCAGGCCAGGCGCCAGGCTGGAGTACAATGGCACAATCTCGGCTCACTGCAACCTCCGCCTCCCGGGTTCAAGCAATTCTCCTGCCTCAGCCTCCCAGGTAGCTGGGACTACAGGCGTACGCCACCATGCCCAGCTAATTTTTTTTGTATTTTTAGTAGAGATGGGGTTTCACCATGTTGGCCAGGATGGTCTCGATCTCTTGACCTCATGATCCATCTGCCTCGGCCTCCCAAAGTGCTGAGATTACAGTATATACATAGTTTCTTAATCCACTCACTGATTGATGGACATTTGGGTTGGTTGCCATGTGGAAGTCTTAACTTCCAATTCAGTGCCACTGCTTTTATGATCTCCTGTAGTACCCTTTCTCCCCTGGATCCTAAAACAGACCTGCAGAGCTCAGAGATTTAGGGAGACTGAGCACATGCTTTTGAGAGTAAATCATTAATTTTATTTTTGAGATTTGCCACATCCTCCTCTTGGTTTCCAGACCAGTCATGTCCCGGCTTTGGGAGAAAAAACAATTTATTGGTCACTAATTCAGAGTACATATTGCATCCTGTAAAAGAGCATCTCAATCTCATAATGCATTGGGAACATGGGGAAATGAACATAGTTAACATGCAAGAAAAGACATTTGTGATTTATTTGCATTATTACATTGATATTATTATTATTGTTTGTTCATATAGTTCTAAAGCAAAATAATTAAAACAAGAACAAAAAGCCCAGTGATTAAATCAGAAGAAAATTTTAGCAAACATCTAGATAAGGATACTATATTGTCTGCTTAGGCTATCATTGCAAAGTCCCACAGCCTGAGTGGCTTCACCAAAAGAAATTTATTTTCTCACAGTTCTGGAGGCTGGAAGTCCAAGATGAAGATGTCTGCAGGGTTGGTTTTCCTGAGGCCTCTCTGCTAGATTTACAGATGGAAGTCTTCTCTCCACATCCTCACGTGGCCTTTTCTCTGCATGCATGAGCACCTGGTGTCTTTTTGTGTATCCAAATATTTTTCTTTTTTAAAAATAAGGACACCAGTCAGATTGGTTCAAGGCTACCCCAGCAGTCTTTTACCTTAGTTACTTCTTACAGTCCCAATCTTCAAATACAATCCCATTCTGAGATACTGGAGGTTAGGGCTTTGGCATATACGTTTGAGGAAGACACAATTCAACCCATGACAGATACATACTGAAACCAAAAACAAAACCAAACTGTGAAACTCTTAGAAGAAAGAGTACTTGGCCAAAAAAGAGAACATTTTAAAGATTTCTGGAAATACTAAGCCATCGTACCCTCACAAATTTTTTGAGAGTATCTGCATTACCACACTTCTGTCAGCAGAATTACATAAAATGAAAACAGCAACAACAAAAACAAAAACCTCAAAGTCTTTGCTAAATTCAAAGGTTAAAAAAATTGTTTTAATTTGCATCTTTTTTGTTTACTGCTGATTTGAACTTTTTTTTCATGTGCTTATTGGACAGTTTTTTCTCGTCCATGAACGTTTCATCTTTACAATTTTTTGTTGTGCTCTTGGTGTATTTCTAGTAGTTTTACATGAGCTGGTTATATATTATATGTTGCCTGCTGTGTGTGCTGTTAATACTTTAGAGATTCACGTACATATTTTTAAGATTCATCAGATGCATGTTTTTAGAATTCATCAAAATGAAAATTTCGACTCTTTAACAAAATGAAAATGAAGGAATCTGCACTGTTTCTGTGCTGACGAACAACTACCAAGTGCTTCACCAGTATGAAACATCAGAATAACTGCAGGCAGGGCCAAAAAAATTTTAGGAAGCAAATATTGTACCGAACAAATACTCCATAGCTTTAAATATGGAAGACATGAGCCTGGCCTAGATTTTGGGAATGGGGGTAAATTGCCCAGGTCTGGTCCCAGCATGTGCTTGTCACAATCCCCTGACTCTCTAAGTGTTGACTGAGTGAGAGAACAAATGGGTGCACCAATGGTTTGTTCTTCACGTAGGATATAGGATTAAAAATAAGTCTTGTGGGGTTTCCTTGTAAATTGGCACTGAGCTTTGAAAGGAGTATTCCGCAGACTAAAGAGTGTAATTTGGAGTAGATAGGGGCTTTTAATTAGACAGTATGTACTAGTTCATCTTAAGGGAGCTACCACTGAGAAATTAACAAGAAAGAACAATTTAGGAAGGACAAGGGACCACCACTTAGGGCAGGCTATACATTTATGTGGAGGAGCACTGTCTCCCTCAGGTGTTTCATACGGTGGGTTATATCTGGTAATTGTTTCACATAGGGAGTATTTATATAAGTTATCAAAACCAAAAGTGAATATTACAGGGCTATATGGATGGAAGAAATAGTTCATCTTTCATTTTACCAACTATAAATGATGCTTCAAAATCCATGTTTATTATGGGCCTTTTCATGGTAATGCTTATTGAGATTTATAACATGGGTTACCAAGTAAAAATTTATTTATAAGTTGACTTTGAATTCTGCTTACGTAAGTGTTGTCTTGCCAGTTTAATGGGGATTACTTTCCTCCTTATATGTTCCTATGTGTAAAAGGGCATGCTTCTTGGCAATCTTTTCCATATTGAGAACAAGAGTTTCCACTTGGCAAACTAGCCTTCTCAGTATCTAGACTCAGAAGAGCCATGGGTGGGGCTCAATCTATGATCTGCTTACATGCCTTTCCAAGAGGGAATTTCTGATCTTTCTTGGATTATGGAATGTTTATATGGTATCAAAGAGACCCTGTCCCAAGGATTTCTTCCCTCCCAAATCTCACTATTCTTACAGATGGAAAAAAAATTCAAATACGAAAGATCCTAAAATATTGGCTTCACCTGAGGTTTTAGTTTTCCACAGCTATATTCCATTGGCTGCCATTTAACCATTTCATGAGAGCTGTGAGAGTTTTTCTCTTGAATTCTAATCACTGTCTACACTGGCCCTTGGGAAACAGTTCACCATACAAATGTTCTTTGCTGGGGCTTCCACGCTCAGGTCTATGGGAGTATATTTTGGCCTGTAAAATGAGGTGATTATAAAAATTCTTTAGGCTCTTAAATTGGGAAGACATAGAGCATATACACCTTGAGATGACCCTCCAGTCCTGTGTTTTGAGGGAGCTAAGTTTGGATTAAGTTTGGCATAGGGTAGAGTTAAGAGTGTGGGCTTTTGATTCAGACTGTCTTGGCTTTAGCTAGCATTCCTGCCACTTCCTAGCTCTGTGATTTTGGGCAAATTTTTTAACCTATCCTGTTTCCCTTATTTGTAACATGAAATTACAAATAAGGGAAGCATCTCTTCATAGGATTGTGGGAGAACTACATAGACACAGGTAAAAGGTGTAACAGTGTTTGGCCACAGGTGATAGACAATCACTGTTACTGTCCACACAGGTCCAATACAGCCTATCAGCACCTCGTGGGGGAGAATATGGGCTTCCTAGATTCAGCTCCTCTGGGGAGGGACACAGATCCCTCTGGATCCCAGGACACAGAACACTTCTGAGCAAAGTGGTGAGGCTTCACTTCATCAAGATCCCATCTCGTATAATGTCTATAAAATAGACACTGTTTATCCACCAGATACTCTTTATGACTCAAAGGTGATGGCATGACCTCTAGGAGTGATGAATATGTAACTGATTATAAAAATATAAGTGCCATGCTAAGTCACTTGAATAATCAATGAGAGAATAAATTCTACCCAGTAGATTGGAAGCAGATGTGCCCCCTCTGCCAACCTCCCTTCAAAAAAAAAAAACGAAGTCCACAGGGAAACTCAAAACTCTACAGCCATCTTCCAGAATCAGCCCTGAGGAAACGTCCTCTAGTGCTTGGCCCACTGAGCCCTAAAGTAAAACCCACTGAGATTTATAACACGGGTTTCCAAACAAACATTTCTAAATTACCTACTCAGAGGGACCTACCCGAAGTCCCTCCCCCTTCATGCATGGGCAATTCAGAAAGACTAGCCACCAATAGGTGACCAGATACAGCTAGGAACCATAGCTTTTCGCTTAACATTTCTTAGAGACTATGTTTCCTAATATGAGGTAAAACAAAACATTGTGTCAAGTTGCATTTGCATTTAAGTCTTATTGGTTTCTAGTAGAACCATGAAATGCAGTTCCTAAAATTTAGGGCTATTTGCAGTTCTTTTCCTACTCGTTGAAAGTTAGAGACTCACTCCAAACATCTTAGTTTGCAGATGAAGAAAATGCAGTCCAGAAAAGTGACCCAGGTAAAGCCTAAGGCTAGCCAGAAACAGAGGCAGGACTAAGATTCAATTTCTCTAACCTCTATCCCAGGCTTTGGGATCTCTAAATGTAGTTATGATGGCAATCAGATAGTAACACAGGTGGATGGGAGCTCTTGGCAGCACCGGTATATTAACCACAGAAACAGAAGGTGGCTGGTGCATGCATCTCTTGACCAATCCTTCCCCTAACAATTAGTGTATAGATAGGCTTTTCATAAATATGGTCACTGGACCTATGATTTCTAAATTTTAAATTTGATACCCCCAAAAAGTAACATATACGATTTATAAGTGTTTTATAAATAGGGAATAAAAATGGATAATCTGCTCTTGACACTTTTATACAGGATATCACGGCTGCTCTTGACAGAAGCCTAAAGAGTGCAATAAACTTTTCTGAAATAGAACAGTGCTTTTAAAAGGGAAAATGGTTTTGTAGGCCACTTGCCCTTTAACACAACTCATAGAAGAAACGTAAGTATAGTTAGGCTAAAAAGCTTCCCTTGATTTTGAGTACAAAAATGTGTTCATTTCAGTCATTCCTTTTTAAAGGATAATGAACTCATCAGTGTGTCATAAACACAGAATGCAAGGCTAGGTGCAGTGGCTCACGCCTGTAATCCCAGCACTTTGGGAGGCCGAGGCAGGTGGATCACCTGAGTGTAGAAGTTCGAGACCAGCCTGGGCAACATGGTGAAACCCTGTCTCTACTAAAAATACAAAAATGAGTCGTACATGTTGGCACACACCTGTAATCCCAGCTACTCAGGAGGCTGAGGCAAGAGAATCGCTTGAACCCGAGGCGGAGGTTGCAATAAGTCGAGATCGCGCCATCACACTATAGCTTGGGGGACAGAGCAAGACTCTGCTTCAAACTAAATAAATAAATAAAAGATAAAAAAAAATACAGGATGCACAGACAAATGACACAATTCAACTTTATTTTTAGTTAATTATAACAATTTTTAAAAACTCCATGACTTTGTGCTATTTCTAATATTTAAATACAAAACATTTCAAATTTTGCACAAATAATTTTGGCTAATGCATTACTATATTTGAATAAAGTCAGATGAAGCAATGATTCCTCCTCTGTGTTTGAAAGGAATGAGTGTGGTTACAAAGTCACAGAATGAGTCCCTGGGATCTGGGGTGGGAGAAGGGGTGGATTAAAATGCTTTGAGTTTGTTACTCCCTAGCAGGCTGAGGGTGTGGCATGGCAGCTTGGTGGCGGAGAAGTCTATTCTAGTTTCTAACACCCCAAAGCTAACTTTTCGGATGTATTTCTTTCTAGCATGTAGAAAGGGCTTTCCTTGGCTGCCAAGAAGTGGGGAGCAGGGATGTGGCATGGTGATGATCTGGGGACAGCCAGGCATATGCTCAGACACTTTGGAAAACTGGGGAGGGGGAACAGGGAGACAGAATCTTCATCTTCTTCCTTTTGTGGACTGGGGAGGAGGGCGCTTGGTGACAATTTCCTGAGTGTAAAGAAGGAATACAGGTTTGAAAGGTTTGTAATTATATGTTAAAACAGGTACTGAAAACCAATACTGGGCGGTGGGGGGGAAGACGCTGTAAACACTATTTAAAATGAAGATTTCTGAAACAACTATACTAATAGTGATATCATAAGTCTTTAGCTGGTAAGATCTAGCACTGAAGTAACTTAATTTTTTTAACTTGTTAAGGGATCTTTTTAAAGCACCACTTAAAACCTATATATTAAAAAAATTATAGAAAAATTGTTCTAATAAATGAGTTTGAGAATGCACAGAAAACAACAGAACCCATTTTTTAACCTCTGGTAATTGAAGTGGAGCATGATATTCAAAGCCACTTTGAGGATGTCCTACATTGTTCACGTAAAGGGAAACAAATGCAGAGCTATCAGTTTCTTGATAAATTCCCAGACCTTGGAGGGCTACGGCTTTTCATAAATATGGTCACTGGACCTATGATTTCTAAATTTTAAATTTGATACCCCCAAAAAGTAACATATACGATTTATAAGTGTTTTATTTTTTTGAGAAATGACCAAAAAATTGGAACTAGTTTTAACAATCTCTGAAAACTTTAAATTCTACACATATTTTGAAACGCACTTCCAAACAAGATAGACTAACAATAATACATATGTCTACTACACTGCAGAAGTTGCTTAAACTTGCCAAGACATCCTCCTTTGTACTTGTTTCCTGGAAGAGTTGCTAGGTCATTTTTCGCCGGTGGCCAGCAGCCTCTTTAAGCACAACAAAGGACCTACTGTAAAAGTCACTCTCAGATGTTTGCCCTGCCAGCTAACGCCTTCTCTGCACACCGCACCCGAAGGAGCACGGAGCCCGCAGGGCTGGCTGGCCCTGGCTCTGGCCTCACCGCCGGTTGGGCCGCCTTTCGTACTTGTCCTGGCTGCTCCGCTTCCGTGGTGGGGAGTAACTGACGGAACCTCGGGCACGGAAGCTGTGCTTGTAAGGATGGCTTCTGTGTTTCTTCGGGTTTTCTTCTTTCTGGGCCTGGCTCTTCGCTGGTTCCTTATCGCCCTCTTTTTGTTCATGGTCTTGCTCTTTATGAGAGGGCAATGTGTTTTTAATTGTATTAATTAGAAATCTTTTATTGGTACCAGCAAGAGGACACTTCATCCTGGGGTTGCGGGGAGAAAAGAAAAACCATCACAAATCAAATGGTTAACTCCAAAGCTGGACCCACTATCGTGATTAGTACCAAAGAATCCTGCTCCCATGGAATTGAGTTTCTGAATTTGTTAGCTTTCCTTGCATGCCACCTAGTGTAAACTCTGAGTACCAGGGGAAAAAAAAATCAAGACGATTGAATTCTTGAGACAAGACTGCCTAGGCCCTGTCTGAACACTTTAAACCTTTCTTTCTTCCTGGGACTAAATTTCCTACTGAAGTTCGTATGTACCAGTATTGACCACACTGTGAATTAACAGGATCACTTAATATTTTCTTTCAACTAGTAGGTGCCCAATTTGACTATAATCTGTTTTGGATTAAATTTATTGTGTGTTGCGTTTTATTACCAGATAGTGAAAATTGTTCCTTTCCAAGGAACCAAAAAAGTTTATTCTGCTGTATCTTAAATACAAGAGCTAAATGATCTACTCTAGAAAAAAATATTGTGTAAATAATCCATAAATATGCAATAATCGTTTACTTAAAACTATTCTTACACTTCTATTTCAGGATGCCAGCCTATGCTCTGTGGAGGAGAGTTTTACTCACTCTACTGCTCTGGTGAATTTCAGTACAGGATATATTTAAGTAGCTTCATGATTCAAGTTCACCTAGGAGAGGCTGCAACCAATCAAATTGCTAATTTACATGCTTAGAGATCTAATAAGATCTTACATACTATTTATTTTCTTTTTCAGGTGTTAATCTTTCATTTTCAAAAAGATGACCCTACACAAATAAGAACTTGCATTTCTCTTGGCCTTGAAGTATCTGCCATATAATGGGCTACTTTAGGAGTATGCTGATCCCCAGAATCATGTTATTCAGGGTGGCTGGTATTAAACAAAAATGAAGGTAGAATAGCCACCTTTCTATAAATTGTGATTTACGGAGAACCCCACACAATGCTTCAAAATCAAGCCAACAACACTCCACTGTAAGAACTGTGTGGACTAGTACTATACAGGGGAAGCACAGGCAGTCATTTATCACTTACCAAGTTCAGACCACCTCAGAAAGCCAAAATGGCACTGGATCTGGAAGTAAAAGGACGGAAAAAAAGAAAAGGCCTCCTGCTGCAAGTGGGTAGCTCTTGAGCCTTCAAGGACAGAGAAAATATTTGAGAAGAATCAATGTTTATTCCCAGTGTGCTGCCTGTTTAATGGTCAAGCCAGAAAAGTGACAAAGGAATGAACTAGAACAAGGAGGAAACTAAATTTAGAGAAGGACAGTGGAGTGCAATAGAAACAGTGGGAACATTCAGAGGTGGTGACAGCTCTGGAGTTTAGAAGCCCCAGTGAATGAGATGAGGGGCAAAAAAGAAAGGTGATAACAAAGGAAAAACTGTTCTCCAAGTACTGCCGGGTATGAACTATAGAGCTTCACGGAGCTTCCAGAAAAAGTACACCAGCATCATGCTTCCTTAGTGGTCTCAAGGTAAAGACATTTCTACCTCCTGGGGGCATGCTGGCATTAGGACACTCCTGTGCAGGAAGGCAGGCACATGATGAGAGGCAAGCCAAGTTCTCCTGCAGGGTCTGGTGGTACTACAGAATGCAGGTGCTGCTTTGGTGAAGTCAGACAGTATTATACACTGGCATGTTCCAAAACAGCGTAACACTGACAACCTACAGGAAAAACTACCCTTCATCACAGAAAGTAAAAAGCTCAGAGGGCCCGTCTGTGGCAATGGTGACCTGGTGCTTACTATAGAAGCAAAATCTTTTCTATAGGCAAATGAACTACATATGTCTCTTGGATGTATATAGGGCTAGGAATAGCTGGTGAAACACTGCCAGCTACAGAAGAATTCTGAGGTATTTTCACTGAAGTGGGCCATTTCAGTGGTGGTAAACTGGGCAATTCTTCTCTGCATTAAACAACAAGGAAAGGTACTTTCCTCAGATGTGATGGTCATCCAGGATCTCAGAACGAAACCTTTGGTAACTACTGGTGAATTCCGCTCTATTTTGCTATCCGCAATGTCAGATCATCTTTAAAACCAAATGCTTCCTTGAAGGGAGCAAAGCCCTGCTACTTAACTGCAGCATTCATGCCGGGAGGCAGAGGGGACCGCATCTAATCTTCCAATTGCTAGTGTAATCTACTGACCCAACATAGTGACCCCAAAGAGTTAGAGAATGAGATGGTTTTCTAGAACAATTCCACAAGAAAACTGGCATTTACCTCTCTTTTAACATCAGAGATGGAGTTTTTAAATGTTGGTTATGGCTGGAATTCTATTCTAGGTGAAAAGCCAAGGGTGGCTTGAAGGGATCTTGGTTTACTGGGGTGGGGTGGAGGCGGGGTTTGAAAGTCCGACATCTCCCAGGCATGCCAGTGCACATTTTAGAAGTGATGACAGGTGCTCATCCACACTCTACTAATAAATAGGGCAGGGCAATGAGATACAGTAGTTGCAAGCAGATGTGAAGGTACATATAGTAAATAATTTTGTGTAAAGAAATTCCAAAATCTGCATTGAACAGATCCAAGTATAAGGACGCAACATCAAAACCAATGTCTGAGGGAATCAGTGGGGAGAGCTTCTCTGGCCTTTAAGGTAGAAATTAATTTTGCTGACTCTCACAGCCAGTTGTTTCATTGCTAAGAAATCATACTACATGAGACAGTGGCTGAGCACACATGCTCTGGAATCACACTATCAGACTGGACTTTGGGCATGTTACGTAATCTCCCTGCTGCCTCTTAGCTGTTAAGTGGGGATAATAACGGCGACTATCTTAAAGGGTTGCATGCAGATCAAATGAATGAGAACATGTAAAGTACTCAGAACAATGCCTGACACATATAGGCACTTAGTTAATTTCAGCTTTGGTTCACAGACTAGTATTTAATTAGCTGCGTGATCACAGGCAAATTACTTAATTCCTCTTTGCATTCATTTCCCCCCTTGCAAAATGGGAATAACAGAAGTATCTACCTTACAAAGTTATTGTGAGGATTTAATGAGATAATGCATAAAGCATTTAGCATGGTATGTGGCATATAGCAAACTGCAGCAAATGTTACCCACAGGTCCACAATTTCTTATTCCTAATTCCAAAATTTAAAAACCCATTAAAACCAAGTTATTTTTATGACACCAAAATTTGTTTGCCAGCAAAACTTGATCTGACCTGATTCTGGGATATTTATATAGTCTTCATCCCATTTAATATAAACATTCATATGTTTTGCTGAAGACATGATACCATTTGTAACAAGTACAGGGTAGTGGTGGTGGGGGGTGTAGTACATGCTATCTGTGCTGTAATACCTTTCTAAAATGTGAAAATATCTAAAATTAGGGACTTATTTAGATAGAAAGGTTTTAGACAAAGGATGGTGGACCTACATTATTATTTATTCTCTCTTCATAAGAAAGAGAACATACAGCTCTCAAATAGGCTAATACATCCAGAATTTTTCCAAGATGGCAACTCAAAATATCATCATCCCAAAGCCTGAAATCACCTGTGATAATAAGTTAATCAAGAACAGAGTAGAGGAGAGATCCAAGATGGCCTATTAACAACAGCTCAGGATTGTAGCTCCCAGTGAAAGCGCAGAGAGCGAGTGGACGCCGCACTTTCAGACGAATTTTTGTTGCCCACAGACTAGGAGATTCCTGGCGGAGGAGCCACACGGGTCGCCAGCGCGACTTTTTTGGC
>CAUYLG010059145.1:0-20777 GCA_963573385.1 Cacajao melanocephalus
GCAGTAGAACAAGAATCCTGTTCTCTCTCCCTCTTTTTCTTCCTCTTTCTTTCTCTCGTACATTCTTTTTTTTTCTTTCTTTCACTCTCACTTTCTTTCCTCTCTTTTCCTTTCTTTCAAAAAATAAAAAAAATAAAAAAAAAACTTCTAAAAAAAAAAAAGAATAACTGATACTTGTGTAGTGCTTAGTTCATTCAGCAACCTTCTCCATGTAATATATGTATGTTTGAGAAAATTCTTCCAGTTTGATGCTTTTACCTCATTAGTCTTTTATAAAGGAAATAAGGATATATAAGCACACATAACAATATTAGATAATATATAAAGATTACAAGAAATCCAATGTTCCATATCTAATTTCATACAACATTTGGATTAAATAACAATCATGTCCTATTCACAAAAGAAGATCCTAAACACTTTAACTGCCTCTTTAAGTTTCCAAAATTCATACGATAGAAAGTTCCTTTCAACATCAATATGATAGATACATTCATATAGAATAAAGGGAGTTTTTTCCAGCTTTACTGAGGCATGGTTGACACATTAAAATTATATCTACTTAAGATATACAGTGTAATTTGATATACAAGTACGTTTGAAATAATTATTACAATCAAGCCAATTAATATATTAATCACCAGATATTAATAATAATAACCAGATAGTTATTGTGTGTGTGAGTGTGTGTGTGTGTGTGTGTGTGTGTATGATGAGAATATTTAAGATCTATTTTTAGCAAATTTAAATTATATATTATTAACTGTGGTTAATAATGTAAATGTATCATGCTGTACATTAGCTCTCCAGAATTTATTCATTTGGCATAACTGATAGTTTATATTCTTTGACCAAGATCGTCCCTTTTTCCTTAAGCCTCAGCCCCTGGTAACCATGATTCTACTGTCTGTTTCTGAGTTAGACTATTTTAGATTCCACATATAAATGACTTTATGCAGTATTTGTCTTTCTGTGTCTGGTTTATTTTGTTTAGCATGATGTCTTCCAAGTTTGTTGTTATTGTCATAAATGCCAGGGTTTACTGTAACGACAAGTGTTAAATGTATAAATCCTACTTTATTAAGGCTTCCAAATGTTGGAACTTGGTATATAACATATATTATATTTTTGATGTACCTTGCTTTCCAAATTCTCCAAAGGGCTGCATTTTCATAATTCAAAATAATGCGATTTGGAAATTTCCATACATTTTAATATTATTTGTTCAACAATAACTACCAACCTTCAGTTTCAGAGGTTAGCATTTCTTTTCTTATTTCTATTCTATAAAAACTTAAGAACAAATCTCCACTTACATTTACTACCAGTCATACTCCTTGTTCATCTGGGAGGCATGGAACATAACAGAGCATATGCTCAATTTCACGGGAGAGAGAAAATTGTAAATACGGCAATCACAGTACAAAAATGCAGCTAAAAAAATCTTTTTCTATAGTTTAACCTTACAAAAAGACTAGCTATTTGGGTGGTGTTAAGGAGGTTATTTTATTTTGTGTCTTCTAAAGAAAAAACCCAGTAATTTGTTCTGAGTAATTATTTTCCTCTTCCTCAACCTAGCTAAAACACAAGATACAGAGTTTTCTTTTGCAATATATATCTCTCCAATTTTTTATGATAAAAATTATTTTGGATTATGTGTATATGTGTCTGTATTTGTTTATTTTTAATGCCTCAGTTAAACAAGCTGAAGTTGATTTAGGAAAACAAATGCTGAATAAGGATAACGACTGTTTAGTTGACAACATGCACTCAAGAGACACTTCCTGAGTTGTCTACATCTCACCAGGCAGGGAATTTTCCAGGCCCTATGAAACAATTGTGGTGTGTGGGCATCATAATCACTGCAGCACAGCTGTTCAGCCACCATAATCTGACTTTTTTGTCCCTCCTTGCCTTTTTGTTCTATATTTTCACTATAAGTTTAAATGTTTATAGATCAGATCTCACAAGTTTATTGTTCCTTGATCTGCCCCCACAAACTAACAAGCCTTTAAATTCAGTCACTGATTCTTGCTGGTTTTCTGTCCTTAAAATTTTCCACTCCCCTTTCCTTCATCTCTGTTATAGTAGCTCAGCTAAGACCTGCAAAAAGAACGAGTAGAATTTGGCATTACTCGCTTCAAACTCATCTGCATCCTATCCATTTTCCCACGGCTACCACAGAATTACATTCCTACAGTGCTAATTAAGGACACGTCTCCCCTGCTTGAAATTCATCACTTTCTCTTTCTCTTTGTAAATTAAATTATCACTCTTCAGTGTGGCATTCAGGTTCTTCAGGACCCCCACACCACGCCTCCCACCCCTGCCCATCCTATTTCTCCTGCTTTTACTCTTGTCACTTAACTTCCTCCAGATCTCCGGTCCATCTGATCTACTTAGGAGTCCTCAAATGCATCATGCTCTTCCACACATATTTCTCCCTTCTCAGCTTTTTCTGTATGCCTTCCTTTCAGCCTGGTTAACAAAATCTAAATTAAGTCTCCTTAATTCTCTAAACTTCAATTGGAGTAAGAAGTCTCAGCTTGTGTCCCCAAACCATTCTGTGATTAACTCATATCTAGTCAATCTTTAGTCTTTTTTTTTAAATGGAGTCTCATTCTGTTGCCCAGACTGGACTGCAGTGGTGGGATCTCAGCTCACTGCGACCTCCGCCTCCTACATTCAAGCGATTCTCCTGCTTCAGCCTCCTGAGTAGCTGGGATTATAGGCGCCTGCCACCATGACCAGCTAATTTTTGTATTTTTAGTAGAGAAGAGGTTTCACCATATTGGTCAGGCTGGTCTCGAACTCTTGATCTCAGGTGATCCACCAGCCTCAGCCTCCCAAAGTGCTGGGATTACAGGCATGAGCCACCAGGCCTGGCCTCAGTCTTTAGTATTAAATTCTATTTATTTATTCTATGTACTTGTGGTTTCTATCTGTAGACACCAAATTCAGAAACTGAGTCTTTTTTGTTTTTTGCCTTTTCATTTCTGAGTCCCTAATATTTAGCAAAATACCTAGTACATAGTAACTATTCAATAAGGGCTTATTGAATGAATGACTGTAAAAATAAATAAAAATACTGTTTGTTCTCTTGAATGCCCAAAAATGTCATCAGAAAACCTGTTAATAAAGCAAAGCTAGTTTTATCAGAACATACTGCAATTAGCAATAACACCACCTTGGCAGAATCTGGGCAATGTCTCAGGAGAGGGTAGTCAGTGGAGAATAATATGTGAGGTTTTAGAATCTGAGATCAAGAGATTTAATGAGACTCTTTCAATTTGGGAAGCATTGGAACTGAGAATGTTTAGTGACGTTATAAATTAACGCAAATAATAGGCAAGGGTCTTGAAGAAAGTCATGTAAAGTGAACTGCTGTTTGGTAGGTGAGCTGTTGTCCTGGTAACTACATGATTTTCTCAAATAAATTTATTTTTGGGAATTAACTGAAACAAAAGAAGAATTATTTCTTGGTTTACAGAATGGCCTCATTCTTAGTCTTAATAGATATGTCATGTTGATGCAAGTGGTCACAATTCTTAGTTCTGTCATCCCTTTACCCCTAAAGCTGCATCTTCCTATTTTAAGCTGACTCTTAAACTCTCTCCAGGTAGGAACAGAAATACCACTACTGAGTATCATCCTTTCTGATATGCAAATTTGGTTACTACCAGAAATTTCATACATGCTAGAGAGAATTGTTTTCCTCCCTCCACAGAGCAGATACAAATGTCAGGTCACAAAGGCAAATGTGCAAGAAGTGCAATTTCTTTTCTTTTTCTACATTTGAGTTTATTTTTATTGTTTGAGCTCCTAGTAAAATTGTTGACAAGAAGTAAATCTCAGCCATTTTAGAAACTCACTGCCTTCTTGCTCCTCCTTTAATTATATATCTGTTTTAAGGGCCTTTGTGAGTGCCACAAGAAAGCTATGTGTTGGTGTCAAATGCATTTAGTCCTAGGTCCAATGGTCATTTGTACTCATTGGCATCCAGTAAGGTCTTTTCCTTGTCATCTGGTCTCCAACCATCAGTCTATAGATATGACAGCTGTTCCCTGTTTATTCCTTCTGTAAGGAGAACATTTCAGGCCTGCATATTCTCTGTGCCATACCAGATCCCAAGCTAAGTCTGCAGAAGTAAACCTTCTACTACACTCTTTCCACTCTGGAATTCATGAGACTTCTGTAGCACTATCTCTGCTGTATTCATCCTGAAAACCACACTGACATTTATTTTGCTACACATATTCTGAGAGCTGAATGACTGCTAAACAAAATAAGCTAGCTCTGATTATCCTTCCAATTCTGCTATTATACTTGCCACACATTGAATGCCTTTTTTTCCTGCTGCATCTTCCTTCTGAGATCCAGTAAACCATGATGCCCTCATTGATGCCTGAGGTGTGAAGACTCATGGAGTAATAAGAAATCTTGACGACAAAAAGATCATCTCCTCATGTGTCAAAATATTACCCCCCTGAATTTTACAACACCTGGTTCTCTTTAAAAGGTCCACAGTCACGTTAGTTTCTTCCAGCTTATTCCTCTACCTCATCACTGCTGTTTTGCCCTTTCCTTGCAACCCCTGGAACTTCAGCAAGCTTTCCAGTGAGTTATAAGTGTTATAGCACCATGAAGTTACAGTCCTCTAATTTTTTGTTTCATTGGATTTCAGAATACAACTTCTTAACTTCCAAAAGCTGCAAAAAGCTTTTATACTTAAATTGCTTCACATATTATAGGTTATATCCTAGTTTCATCTTCAGTCTGTATGTCTTCAATAGTTTTAATTTGAGAGAAAAATGAGACATTACTGAGGTTGCCTTGAAATTGCTGGGGAAAAATAGCTCTAAAAAATAGTACAAAAATAGGTAAATGTCCAAAACCGTGGCTTCTGCTTAGTATAACTAAATGGTTCTTAAAATGTGGTCCCTGATCAGCACCAATAGCATCAATTAGGAAATTTTTAGAAGTTCAAATTTTGACCACCATCTCAGTTATATTGATCAGAAACTTTGGGTCCCAGCAAGTTGTATTTTTTAGCAATTCTAGATGATTCTAGATGCTAAAGTTTGAGAATCATTGATATAACTACTTAAATACTCTAAAATTAGACTCTGAGAATTAGTAAAGCAAAAACTAATGAAAGGTTATTTCACTGAAGGATTATTATTGCTTGTAGAACTTTACTTCCAAAGCCAATTCTCTACACATTTCCTATTTGTGTGCTTTGCAGATACAGAAAGGAGTTTTTAAAGATTGAATTTATATTTTTGCCTTTCTTAGGTTTGTATTGCTTCTGCTCATCTTTTCTTCGGAATGAAAGGGATTTCTGCCTAAACCTAACCTGATGATATGACGGAGTAAACTGGGTGCTTAAGTTCTTCAATTCTGAGATTAAAATGAGTAAATGGCCATTTAATAATGGCACAACACATTCTGACAGGGCTAACCTGGGGCTTCTCAGAGAGTAGTTATCAGTCAACAGCTTCATGCATCAGAATCACTTGAGACAACTGATAAAGATACTAATTTCCTTACTCCAGAGGAAGTCTACCAAATCACAAAGAGGAAGCTACAGAACCTTTATCGTGAACACTCTCTAATTGTAATTCTCTTACACACTAAAGTTGGAGAATGTTAGGCCAGAGCGGCATTTGAGAATTTAGACATTTGTAACCACCCTAGGAAACAACACTTTAAGGATTATTTGATGCCAAATTTGACAAGTTAATTTGCATTATTGCCTCACACAGAAAATATCTGCACTTCCATGTGACTTAAAATATAAATTTTTTTCTTATCCTGTTATTTCACCTCAAAGAAATGGCATGCAGTATCTCATTAGAGTCAAGTATATAAAGGTGAAAAGTATGACTCAAGATAACAAAGATGTAGGAGTTGAAACAACTGTTACCCACAAACTTTTGTTCACAGGTACATAATGTGTGCACACAGGCATCTTAAAATACATCAAACTGTATCTGTTTTTGACATACTCAGCAACAACTGCTTTACAGACCTCTACCTGTGAATATAGAGGTTAGGCTTTCAGAGTCTTGATTACTTAGATGCACAAATTTAATTAGGTGATAAAAAAGGAAACAAAAAGATGTGGTGTTTGAAGATTTTGAAAACTGTAAATGTCTGATGCTTGACCTAATTATACTAAGTCTTAGGATAAAAAATAAATATCTATTAAGTGAGGGTCTCATGTAAATAAAAGTGCTTTTATCCTACAGTGCCATCATCAAATTATTGGATACCTAACCCATTCATCACATATCAGCCTAGATAGCTCAGTTTTATAAATATCTCTGAAAATACAAATATTAAAAATAAAATGCTTTAGAGTTAAAATATCCAAAATCAATTAACAATTGCTTCACCATATTTACCAGATAATTCTGAATATACATATGTATATGTACATTTTTTGCTTAGTGACTTGTTAACAATTATTATGGGAACAATGGTATTATATATATAGAGGGACAGAGATATTTATTCAGGATCTTTTATCTGCCCCAAACCACATGGTTGCATTCTGCTGAGGCCCTTATCCTGTTTGTCAATCTATGCTCCTTAGGTGTAGTATGGAGTATATTACTAATAAAATTGCTGACCATTTCTGTATTAAAGTCACCATTTTCTTTCTGGGCATATATGTGCCCGCACATGCGCATGGGTATCTGTATGTGACATTGTGAGTGTGTGTGTGTGTGTGTGTGTGTATGTAGTTCTCTCTCTTGCTTTACTAGATTCACAGTTCTACTGAAAGCAACCCAGCCTTATTACAGCAACTATCCAAGCTAAAAGCCAAATTTGAAATACACATAATGTAGAATGATGGTTCTGTCATACTCTTGGCCTTGTGATTTTTAAAAATGTACAGAATATCAATAATTAACTTTTATTTAGAACTTTCTGTGTGCCTGGCACATTTCTAAGATCTTTCAGATATTGTTCCATTTAAATCTTACACAGGGATCATACAATTCTATTAACCCCTTTATCCAGATAAGGAAATTTAAGTTTTAAGAGCTACTTAGTAGTGCACAGTTGGAACATATCCTGGGCTGTCTACCTCAGGCTCTGGACTGCTTTCACCTAAGGGACTGTGTAACTTCTCTTCTGGGGTCCACAAGGGGCATGGTTTCAAAGGCAAGAACTTCCCAGCACCATACCTCCATCCATCTCCCCATCTGGGAACCTGAAGTTCTTTGTCTAACTTTCCCAGGCTGAGTAAAATTCCAGGTGAGCTTCCCTTGTTCAGAAAGCAGGCCAAAAGCCCCTGGAAGGAGGGGCTCTGTTGTGGCCTCAAGCAACCGATCTGGGATCAGAGTCAAACATTAGTCACTCCAGAGGAAGTTTGAAAGAACTCCTTTCATTGGACAAAAACATGATAGGGCAGGAATAACTTCAAAGTTAAAACCCCACTGCCCCTTACCTGTGTGGATTTCCCTCTCTAGGATCCCCTCCCACAACAGCACGGGAGCTCTCTCTACTTCTCTCTGTCTCTCTCTGCCTAATAAATCGCTCTCTGCAAAACTCTTTGGGTCAGACCCATAAGCTCACTGTACCACTGGGGCCTCTTCCCCATTCCTGGGGCCAGGGAGCCCAAGAACCTCAGGGCACATCCCATCGTGGAGGGAGCTGAGTCCTGTGCTGAGACCTGGTTACACACCTACTGGGCTTTACTGCCACTCCTCCAGTAGACAGTGGGGTTTTGGATGACAGCACTTCACATATAAGTGATTCTGATATTCACCAAGTTTTGAAAGCAACTAAAGGCAACTTTAAATGAGGTCTTGAAAGGGTCTCCTCATATGCACATGCTTTCATGGATTTGAGAGAGTTAACTTTTTTTTAATTTTGTTTTTTCTCTTACTTGTACCCAAATAGATTTGGTCATAAAATAATAACTCTGAGACTAGAAACTTGTTCACAAGTCCAAAAAAAGGAAAGAGAATATAAAGAGGCCCCAAGGAGGATCTAGTTATGTTTTTTTTGCAAGAACAGTCTCCCAAATGACAGCTACATAATTCAATTATTCTGTCTGAAAACATGATAGAACTAAATACAACCTCCCACCTGAGGAGCTGATCAGAAAGAATAGAGATTAATATATACTGTATACTTACATTGTATCAGAAAACACATATCGTACTGCTGTTATGTAAATTAAGTCTTTCTGAACCAAAGTTTCCTCCTCTATACATTAAAAATAACATTTCCACTTCAAAAATTGTTGTCAAGACCAAATGTATCCTGAGGTACTAGTATATTCTATCTGAGTTATTCATCAGTAGATCACTTGAAGTATAAATTTTTTAAAAATCCTCCCTATTCATAAATCTTTTCATGGGCTATTGATACTCATGCCACATTGTTCCAGTGAAAGAAAATATATAGAAGGATTTCCAGTTGGGGAAGATTCAAAATAAATGTATCTTGGCACATTGCGTGCATTCTACATCAAATCAAGATAAAGCAAGATTTCAGCATACCAGCCTCTTCATTCTAATTTTTTCCATTTCGGCATTTGGTCAGGTATCTGTTAACATTACAAAACACAATTGTGATTCAAAAGCAGCTAGTGATAATTCATTGTACTTCTTCCACCAGCTCACAGTGGGTCATTTATCATGATGATTAGCCCTTCCAGGTACTTTCTGTAACTATAACACTTGCTGAGCCTCTATTCAGAATTCAAGTCCATTTCACTATCTAATGCCACTAAATGTCACTGCATAAGAGAAAACATTATGCTCAGCTATTGCATTGAAAAGCAAGAAAAATGATAAATGTTTCCATAGCTACAAGTTTGAAAGAAACAGAAAATGCTAAGATGTAGAACAGCATAAATGTGGCAGACACGTGCATTGAACATCCTAAATTTTTTATTCTAAAAGCAAGTAAGTTAAAGTACAAGTGGCTAATAGATAGAGACCATTCCCTTTGTTGGTGAAATTGAGGAAGTGTTTAAAAGGCGGGCATAGAAAGGTGAAATAATGCACTTGTCCACATACAATATCTATGAAAAAAATTATGTTTGCATCAGTAAAATTCTCAAAAGTATTGCCAAAGGATACATTGACAAGAAAGAGACCACCAAAGAGGAGAAGTTAGAGCATCACCCACTTTAGTTTGATTATGGATATTTTGATGTCTCTAGCATTCTATGGACATCATTAACCTGAGTTGCTTCTGCTTAGCAGAAGCTACCAGATCACTTCTGCCATGTTGCTTGCAGAATCTGGATTTTCTTCTCTAGTATTGACCCACTATGAGCTCACCAAGTACAAAATTAAGACACAGTACCACTATGAGATGGCTTTGCCCACAGAATACCCTGTAATAGCTCATCCAGTCCTCTAATGATGAGAAGAGATATGATGGATTGTAGGGTGTATAAACTGTATGGATGCATTGTAGGCAAGATTAGAGTCCTAGGAACTCAATTTACATTTCTCTATAACATAACTATAATGGGATATGTTAGTTTTTCTTTGAAATCTTTTTTTCTTTTTTTAATCCCTTTATATATAATAAGGGAAATCTCAGGATTACATTTTGCACATCTTTTATTTTTTTTAACTGTCCAAAATTGCATATTTTAGGGTCAGCCAACTCTGATGGAGGTTGCAAAACAAGGTACATTTTTACTATCCTACACTTTTGAGTGTTTTTTTTTTTAATTTCTCCAATCCCAACGATCTAAAGAAACTACACAAGAAAATAATAAAATAGCCGGGGGCTGTGGCTCACATGTGTAATCCCAGCTGTTAAGGAGGCAGAGGTGGGAGGATAGCTTGAGCACAGGAATTGGAGACCTGCCTGGGCAATATAGTGAGACCCCATTCTCCACAAAAAGGAAAAAAAAAAAGCCAAAAAAAGAAAGAAGAAAATAATAAAATAATGAAGAAATACCTTTAAAATGAGTATTTTGCTATTTTCAAAAAGATAGAGGATATAATACATATCCAAAACAAGTATAAAGAATTAAGAAGCAAGAACAAATACTTCTGAAAAAGAATCAAATGGAAAATTTAGAATATAACTTCCGAAGTAAAATCTCAATGGAGGACATTTATATGTAATAATATTGCAAATTTGATGTTTAGTGAAGTTCTTCCTGATTCAGAGCATAAAAATTCTAGATGATGTTTGTAAAATTAAAAAAGTAATAAAAATAATAATAGCTGAACAATTTGGCAATAAAGAACACAATTCAAAACCAAAATTTAAAAAGCTCAGATTCATAGACATTAGCAAACCCTGGATTTAGAATTTAATCTGATTAACAGTTATTAGGTAGAGCCTCGGTTTTAACTGAACGTTCAAATCCAGGGAACAGCAGACAAAGCCTGGGATTTAAATAAGATGAAAAGAGATCAGAAATACATGAAATAAAGCCAGAAGCTTCAAACTACTAAAATCTCTTGGTAAACTTGGGAGAAAATATATGCACTCTAAGAGAGGGTTGCATACTAACTTGTTTCAACAATATCATTAGGTTGAGGGGAATAAATTTTTTTAAAGTTATTTATTAAAAATTTCTACTCACAAGACCAACCTCTCCGGGATTTGAAAAATGAAAATATAGAGTGGACTGGCATTGCTAATGCTCATGTATGATGAAGAGAAAAAAAGCAAATTATCTCTGGAGTTAGGCACTTTAAACACAGGTCTCTAATATTTTCTTCAAGATTCTCAGGAAATGAGTACACACACACACACACACACACACACACATAATAAGGGGGAAAATGCCATATTGAGTCTACAAACAGTAAAACCCTAAATGAGAGAAACTCAGACTGAAAATATCAAAGTTATCTGAGAAGCAATAAGTCTTATAGACAACATACTATGTATAAAATACATATTATGCTTAAACCTATAAAAGAAAATATTAAATGCACATTTAAAGAAAAAGAGGCTATGTAAAAAAAATCAAATAGAGTTTTTAGATATATAAAATATGATAATTAACAATTCAACAGGCATATTGTTAAGTATATTTAAAAGAGATTTAATCACTCATGTGATGGGTGAAAAATATTTTTTAAAGGCAATTTAAAAAGCTTTGATAAACTAGAAGACATATTTGAAGAAATTACCAGAATGAAGACCAGATAGATGGTATAATAGAAAATATGGAAGTGATATTACAAGCCATGAAACACATAGCAAGAAGGCCTGATGTATGCAAAATGTCAGGAGAAACTATTACATCCAGAAGAGGCAATATTTGAAAAATATGTCATAATACTTTATATGAGTGATAAAAGACAGAAAGCCCAGTGGATGTCAATACAATAAATAAAAGAAAACCATGCCTAGACACATAACAAAGAATATTTTAAAACTGATCAGAAAGAGAAGGCGGATAACTACAAATAAATTACAAATAGACCAACAGCCAATTTAGCAGTAGCTAACAACAGGAGTTAGAAGAATGATGAGTAATATTTTCTAAGTGCTAAAGAAAAATAGATGTTAAATAGAAGGATGTACCCAAAACAAAATTATATAGCAAGAGAAAAGTTTCAATGAGAACTTCACAGATAGATGAAATGAATAGAATTTATCCCATACCAGCTTCCATTAAAAGGACTTACAAAGTACATGCAGCCATAGACAAATGAAGGAAACTTTCTCCAGGTGGAAAATCTGAGATCCAATAAATAATGGTGAGGAAAACAAAAAAGAAAATATTTGCTATTTCGACAAAAATGCAAAAAATAGTCAGGTGTAGTCATACATTCCTGTAATTACAGCTACTCAGGAGGCCGAGGCATGAGAGAATTGCTGGAATTCGTGAAGCAGAGGTTACAGTGAGCCTACATCCTACCACTGCACTCCAGTCTGGGCTAAAGAATGAGACTTTGTCTCAAAAATAAAATAAAGTAAAATAAAATAAAATTAGAGCAGAACCAAAATATAAACTATAATAATGCAAGTTGCTCTGGGTTGATCTTAGACCAAGTGTTCTAAAGTATTCTTGTTTGTGAGTGTGAGTAGATTGGCTAAGCTATTGATTGATTCATAATTTACAGTATTAAATATGTACATTACAATTTTGAGAGTAGAGTTGGAGAGTTCTAATTGAACAGAAATAAATGTTTACCTTCTAAACCAGTAGATGGAAGGCAAATGAGAAGAGTAAACAAACATGTAAATACAACATATAAAATTCAAGTCAGGGAAGAAAAGAGAAAGAAGTGTGGCAACAGTAAGACACACTGAAAGTACAAGGTACGAAAATGAAGAAAAGACATACATTAGTGATTGCAACAAGTGTCATGTTACAAAAAGATGCCAAACTGTATTTTGAATCTTCCTATAGTCTTTTACAAGACTCACTAATAAAAATTAGGCATAAAAAGTTGAAAGAAAAGGTCCTTCACATCTCCTGTAAGTTGTATTCCTAGATATTTTATTTTCTTTGTAGCAATTGTGAACAGGAGTTCACTCATGATTTGATCCTCTGTTTGTCTATTACTGGTGTATAGGAATGCTTGTGATTTTTGCACATTGATTTTGTATCTTGAGACTTTGCTGAAGGTGCTTATCAGTTTAAGGAAGTTTTGGGCTGAGATGATGGGGTTTTCTAAATATACAATCACGTTGAGGGACTCTTTCAGGGTCTACAATGGGCGTGGTTTCCAAGGCAGGAGTTTACAGGCTCTATCCGTCCATCCAGGAAACAGAGGGGTTTCAAATGTAAAGTTCTTTGTCTAGGATTGTGTAGGCTACATAGAGAAATCCAGGTGAGCTTCTTTGTCCAAAAAGCCTGCAGAAAGCTCTGGGAGGAGGGGGCTCTGTTGTGGACCAAGCAGCCAATCTGGTATCAGAATCAAATATCAATCACTCTAGAAGAAGTTTGACAGAACTCCTCTCATTGGATAAGAACATGAATAGGGAGGGAATAACTCAAGGGTTAAAATCCCGCTGCTCCCTCCCTATACAGACTCCTTCTCTGGATCCCCTCCCAGGTCAGCATGGGAGCTGTCTCTCTTCCTCTCTTTCTTTATCTCTGCCTAATAAATCGCTTTTCTGCAAAACTCTTTGGGTCCATGATATTTATTCAAATGGTAAACTCAACACACCTCTGGTGTCCCTTTTCCCATTCTTCGGGGTAAACAGAGGCCAAGGATCTCGTTGGAAAGGGAAGAGAACTGAGTATGCTGCCCTGCCTGGGTTAAAATGTCATCTGCAAAAAGAGACAATTTGACTTCCTCTCTTCCTATTTGTATACCCTATATTTCTTTCTCTTGCCTGATTGTCCTGACCAGAACTTGCAATACTATTCTGGATAGGAGTAGTGAGAGAAGGCATCCTTGTCTTGTGCTGGTTTTCAAAGGGAATGCATTCAGCGTTTACCCATTTAGTATAATATTGGCTGTAGGTTTGTTATAAATAGCTCTTATTATTTTGAGATATGTTCCATCAGTACCCAGTTTATGAGAGTTTTTAGCATGAAGTGGTGTTGAATTTTATCTAAGGCCTTTTCTGCATGTATTGAGATAATCACATGGTTTTTGTCATTGTTTCTGTTTATGTGATGGATTGCATTTATTGATTTGTGTATGTTGAACAAGCCTTGCATTCCAGGTATGAAGCTGACCTGGCAGTGGTGGATATGCTTTGATGTGCTGTTAGATTCGGTTAGCCAGTATTTTTTTTGAGGATTTTCACATCAATGTTCATCAAGGACATTGGCATGAAATATTCTTTTTTAGTTGTGTCTCTGCCATGTTTTGGTATCAGGATGATGCTTGCCTCATAAAATGAGTTAGGGGGGAGTCCCTCTTTTTCTATTGTTTGGAATAATTTCAGAAGGAATAGTACCAGCTCCCCTTTGCACCTCTGGTAGAATTCAGCTGTGAATCCTTCTGGTCGAATTCAGCTGTGAATCCCTCTGGTCCTGGGCTTTTTTTAGTTGTAGGGTATTAGTTACTGCCTCAATTTTAGAACCTGTTATTGATCTCTTTGGGGGTTCAACTTCCTGATTTAGTCTTGGGAGGGTGTATATGTTCAGGAATTTATCAATTTCTTGTAGATTTTCAAGTTTATTTGCATAGAGGTGTTTATAGTATTCTCTGGTGGTAGTTTGTATTTCTATGGGATCAATGGTGATATCCCCCTTGTCATTTTTTATTGTGTCTATTTGATTCCTCTCGTTTTTTCTTTATTAGTCTGGATAGTGGTAAACTACTGTTGAAGGAAATAAGAGAAGACACAAACAAATTGGAAAAACATTCCATGCTCAGATATAGGAAAAATCAATGTCATGAAAATGGTCACACTGCCCAAAGTAATTTATAGATTCAATGCTCTCCTGATCAAGCTGTCATTGATTTTCTTCACAAAATTTTTTTAAAAACTACTTTAAATTTCATATGGAACTAAAAAAGTGCCTGTATAGCCAAGATAATCCTAAGCAAAAAGAACAAAGCTGGAGGCATCACGCTACTTGACTTAATATATACTACAAGGCTACGGTAACCAAAACAGATATATGGACCAATGGAACAGAACAAAGCCCTCAGAAATAATACCACACATCTATAACCAGCTGATCTTTGACAAACCTGACAAAAACAAACAATGGGGAAATGATTCCCTGTTTCATAAATGGTCTTAGGAAAAATGGCTAGCCATATGCAGAAAACTGAAACTGGACCCCTTCTTTACACTTTATACAAAAATTAACTCAAGATGGATTGAAGACTTAAACATAAGAACTAAAATCAGAAAAACCCTAGGAGAAAACCTAGGCAATACCATTTAGGACATAGGCATGGACAAGGACTTCATGACTAAAACACCAAAAGCAATGGCAACAAAAGCCAAAATTGACAAATGGAATCTAATTAAACTAAAGAACTTCAGCACAGCAAAAGAAACTGTCATCAGAGTGAATACGCAACCTACAGAATGAGAGAAAATATTTGCCATCTTTCCATCTGACAAAAGGCTAATATTTAGAATCTACAAGGAATTTAAATTTACAAGAAAAAAGCAAACAACCCCATCAAAAAGTGGGTGAAGGATAGGAACAGACACTTCTCAAAAGAAGACATTTATGTGGCCAACAAACATATGATGAAAAGCTCATCATCACTGGTTATTAGAGAAATGCAAATAAAACCACAATGGGATACCCTCTCATGTCATTTAGATAGAATGGCGATCATTGAAAAGTCAGGAAACAACAGATGCTGAAGAGGATGTGAAGATATAAGAATGCTTTTACACTGTTGGTGAGAGTGTAAATTAGTTCAACCATTCTGGAAGACAGTGTGGCAATTCCTCACAGATTTAGAACCAGAAATACATTTTGACCCAGCAATCCCATTACTGGGTATATCTAAAGGATTATAATTCATTCTACTATAAAGACACATGCACACATATGTTTATTGCAGCACTATTCACAATAGCAAAGACCTGGAGCCAACCCAAATGCCCATTAATGATAGACTGGATAAAGATAATCTGGCACATATATATTGTGGAATACTATGCAGCCATAAAAAGAATGAGTTAATGTCTTTTGCAGGGACATGGATGAAGCTAGAAACCATCATTCTCAGCAAAGTGACACAGGAACAGAAAACCAAACACCATATGTTCTCACTCATAAGTGGGAGTTGAACAGTGAGAACACGTTGACGCAAGGAGGGAAACATCACACACTCAGGCCTGTTGGGGGGTAAGGGGCTACAGGAGGTACAGCATTAGGACGTGTTGTTAGGTGCAGCAAACCACCATGGCATGTATATAACTATGAAACAAACCTGTACATTCCACACATGTATCCCAGAACTTAGAGTATTAAAAAAAAAATTGAAAAAAAAAAAGGAAAACTTTACCAATAAAAAACTTAAAAAATAAAATTAGGGTGGTCATATAAATAGTAAGTAAAAGTAAACTTTCAGATAAAATCCACATCACAAATTGATAGCATCAATCTGTCTAATAATAAAAGGTTAAATTTACCAAGGAGATAAAACACATTTAAACTTGTAATTATCTAAAGTATCAAACTGTATTTTGTAAAATTCATAGGAATATAGAAAAAAACTTATAAATCCACCATCAATTAGAAATTTTCTATATATTTCTTTCCTTTATTATAGGTGAAGCAGACCAAAATGGTTAAATATAAAGAATTGAAAACATGACTAACAAACTGGATTTTATTTCTGCAACTTCTATTTCTCAAACTTGTGCTTTGTGTCAGGTACTGTTCTAGTTGATGCTTCTTGAGAATATTTAGAACATGTACTATAACTACAGTAATTACTTTTTTAATGACAACATTTTAATTATACATATTTTTGGGGTACAATTTGATATTTTGATACATACCTATGTTGTACAATGATCCAATCAGTGCATTTAGTGTATTTATCACATCATGCATTTAATATTTATTTGTGGTGAGAACATTCAAATGCCTTCTTTTGTAAGGTACAACATTTTACTGTTAACCACAGTCACCCTTACTGGGCAATGGAACAGCTGACTCTATTCTTCCTGTCTAATTTTAATTTTGTACATGTTAATGAACTTCTTCCCATCATTTCTTCTAACTTTTTTTGTTTAGATTCCATAAATGAGGAAGATATATGCTGTTTGTTTTTCTATGTCTGGCCTATTTCACATAACATGATGTTCTCCAGACCCATCCATATTGTCACAAGTAACAGGATTTTATTTTTATTCTTTTTTATGACTGAATAGTATTCCATTGTGTATATATGCCACATTTTCTTTCTCTATTTATTCATCATTAGAACACTTAGGTTAATTCCATATTGCAGCTATCGTAAACACCGTTGCAACAAATGGGATTGTAGATACCTCTTTGACATACTGATTTCATTTCATATACATTGTATATGTGTGTGTGTGTTTTTGTGTGTGTGTGTGTGTGTATGTATCCTCAATAGTGGGATTGCTGGATATTTTTTAAAGAAATTCCATACTCTCTTCTATAACGACTGGACTAGTTTACAAGCCCACCAATAGTGTAAAAATACTGTCTGTTCTTCACATCCTTGACAACACTTGTTTTATATTTTATAAGAGTCATTTTGACTGAGGTAAGATAACATCTCATGGTGGTCTGATTTGCATTTCCATGATGATTAGTAATGTTAAATATTTTTTAATATATCTATTGGCCATTTGTATGTCTTCATTTGAAAAATGTCTATTAAGGTCTTTTGCCCTTTTTTAAATTGAGTTATTTCTTTTATTGCTAAGTTTCTTACATATTCTGGATATTAATTCCATGTCAGAGGTATAGTTTGCAAATATTTTCTCCCATCCTGTAGGTGGTCTCTTCACTCTGTTAATGGTTTCCTTTGCTGTGCAAAAACTTTCTAGTTTGATCTCATTTGTCTCTTTTTGCTTTTGTTGCCTGTGCTTTTGAAAACTTATTTTAAAAATCCTTTCTTAGCACAATGCCATGAGGCATTTCCTTGTTTCTTTCTAGTAGTTTTATAGTGTCTGCATCTATTGAGATAATCATGTGGTTTTTGTCTTTGGTTCTGTTTATGTGAAGGATTACATTTATAGATTTGTGTGTGTTGAACCAGCCTTGCATCCCAGGGATGAAACTGACTTGACCGTGATGGATAAGCTTCTGGATTTGCTGTTGGATTTGGTTTGCCAGTATTTTATTGTGGATTTTTTCATCAATGTTCATTATGGATATTGGCGTGAAATGTTCTTTTTCAGTTGTGTCTCTGCCAGGTTTTGGTGTCAGGATGATGTTGGTCTCATAAAATGAGTTAGAGAGGATTCTCTCTTTTTCTATTGTTTGGAATAGTTTCAGAAGGAATGGTACCAGCTCCTTTTTGTACCTCTGATAGAATTTGGCTGTGAACCTGTCTGGTCCTGGACTTTTTTTGGTTGGTAGGCTATTAATTGCTGCCTCAACTTCAGATCTTGTTATTGGTCTATTCAGGGCTTTGAATTCCTCCTGGTTTAGGCTTGGGATGGTGTAAGTGTCCAGGAATTTATCCATTTCTTCCAGATTTACTGGTTTATGTGCATAGAGTTGTTTTTAGTAATCTCTGATGGTAGTTTGTATTTCTGTAGAAACAGTGGTGATATCCCCTTTATCATTTTTTATTGCATCTATTAGATTCCTCTCTCTTTTCTTTTTTATTAGTCTGGCTAGCAGTTTCTCTATTTTGGTGATCGTCTGAAAAAAACTGCTCCTGAATTTATTGATTTTTGAAGGACTTTTTTGTGTGTGTCTCTACCTCCTTCACTTGTGCTCTCCTCTTAGTTTTTTCTTGTCTTCTGCTAGCTTTTGAAGTTGTTTGCACTAAACATGGAAAGGAACAACCAGTACCAGCCACTGAAAAAACATACCAAATCATGAAGACCATTGACACTATGAAGAAACTGCATCAACTGATGAGCAAAACAACCAGCTAGCATCAAAATGGCAGGATCAAATTCACACATGAAATATTAACCTTAATTGTAAATGGGCTAAATGCCCCAATCAAAAGACACAGACTGGAATATTGGATAAAGAGTCAAGACCCATCAGTGTGCTGCATTCAGGAGACCCATCTCACATACAAAGAGACACACAGGCTCTTTGGAGAGCAAAAAAAAAAAAAAAAAAAAGCAGGGGTTGCAATACTAGTCTCTGATAAAAAAGACATTACATCAACAAAGATCAAAAGAGACAAAGAAGGGTATTACATAATCATAAAGAGATCAATGAAACAAGAAGAGCTAACTATCCTAAATATATATGCACCCAATACAGGAGCACCTAGATACATACAGAAATTTCTTAATGACCTACAAATAGACTTAGACTCCCACACAATCATAGTGGGAGACTTCAACAGGCCACTGTCAATGTTAGACATATCAATGAGACAGACAATTAACAAGGATATCCAGGGCTTGAACTCAGATCTGGACCAAGAAAGCCCAATAGACATCTACAGAACTCTCCACCCCAAATCCACAGAATATACATTCTTCTCAGCACCACATCACACTTATTCTAAAATTGGCCATGTAATTGGAAGTAAATCACTCCTCAGCAAATGCCAAAGAATGGAAATCATAACAAACAGTCTCTTGGACCAGAGTGCAATCAAATTAGCTCTCAGGATTTAAAAAATTCACTAAAAACAACACAAATAATGGAAACTGAACAACCTGCTCCTGAATGACTACTGGATAAATAATGAAATAAAGGCATTAATAAACATGTTCTTTGAAACCAATGAGAATGAAGACACAATGTACCAGAATCTCTGGGACACATTTAAAGCAGTGTCTGCAGGTAAATTTGTAGCACGAAAGCCCCACAAGAGAAGTGAGAAAAGATCTAACATCAACACTCTCATGTCATGATTAAAAGAAATAGAGGAGCAAGATCAAACAAATTCAAAAGCTGGTAGATAAAAATTTACCCCTGTCACTTTGTTAGTTGTTTTCTGGTTGTTTGGCAGATTTCCTCCTTATTGTTCCCCTGTATAGTCTGGTGGTTTTCTCTGTTGCTAAGCTTTATTTCTCTCTCTCTCTTTCTTTTTCTTTCTTTCTTCCTTTTTCTTTTCTTTCTTCCTTTCTATTTATCTCTTTCTTTCTTTTTCTTTCTCTCTCTTTCTTTCTCTTTGTTCTTTCTTTTTTTCTTTCTCCTTCCTTCATTCATTCCTTCCTTCCTTCCTTCCTTCCTTCCTTCCTTCCTCCCTTTCTTCCTCTCTTTTTCTTTTTGAGACAGAGTCTTGATCTGTCACCCAAGCTGGAGTGTAATGGCAGAATCTCAACTTGCTGCAAACTCCATCTCCTACATGCAAGCAATTCTTGTTCCTCAGCCTCCTGAGTAGCTGAGACCACAAGCATGCACCACCACACCTAGCTAACTTATTTATTATTATTAATTTTACTAAAGGCAGAGTTTCACCATTTTGGCAAGGCTGGTCTCAAACTCCTGGCCTCAAATGATCTGTCTGCCTTGGCCTCCCAAAGTACTGGGATTATCACTTATCTTTCTTGTTTGTGTATCTGGTATAATTTCTTTCTTTTTGTTTACCATGGGGCTAACATAAAAAGTCTCAGACTATTTTAAGCAGATAGCAACTTAACTCAGGTTGCGTAAAAATACTCCAGATTATATGGAACCAAAAGAGAGCCCACATAGCCAAGACAATCCTAAGCAAAAAGAACAAAGCTGGAGGCATCACGCTATCTGACTTCAAACTATACTACAAAGCTACAGTAATCAAAACAGCATGGTACTGGTACCAAAACAGAGACATAGACAAATAGGACACAACAGAGGCCTAAGAAGCAACACCACACATCTACAACCATCTGATCTTTGACAAACTGGACAAAAACAAGCAATGGGGAAAGGATCCCTGTTTAATAAATGGTGTTGGGAAAACTGGCTAGCCATATGAAAGAAGCTGAAACTGGACCACTTCCTTACACCTTATACAAAAATTAACTACAGATGGATTACAGATTTAAACATAAGAACTAACAATATAGTCTTGGAAGTTCTAGCCAGAGAAATCGGGGAAAAAAAAAAAAAATAAATAAAGTGTATTTAGTTAGGAAAAGAGGAAGTCAAATTGTCTCTATCTGCAGACAACATGATTGTATATTTAGAAGACCCCATCATCTTAGCCCAAAATTTCCTAAAACTCATAAGCAACTTCAGTAAAGTCTCAGGATACAAAATCAATGTGCAGAAATCACAA
>CAUYLG010059146.1:0-17983 GCA_963573385.1 Cacajao melanocephalus
GTCTGGCTTGTTGGTGATGAAGTTTTTTCTGTTTCTTAGTTTTCCTTCAGCAGACGCCCTTTCCCCACAGAGCTAGGCCTTCCCGGGTTCAGCTGTGCTTACTGTGAAACTCTCAGTCCTCAGCGCTTCCAATTGCTGTTCTCTTTGTGGTGATGGGACCAGCTGAGCCTGACTCAAGGGGCGCCCAGTCGCATATACTCCGCACTGAGAAGTGCTGCGCCGCGCTGAGGCGCAGGTAAAACAGCTGCGCCGGCCAAGAGTCGCGCTGGCGACCCTTGTGGCTCCTCTGCTGGGAATTTCCCAGTTTGTGTTCCACAGAAATTCATCTGAAATTGCGGCGCCCACTCCCTCTCTGTGCTTTCACTGGGAGCTAAAATCCTGAGCTGTTGTTAATCGGCCATCTTGGATCTCTCCAAGAGTTTCTTACAGGAAAAAAAAAGGTAGGCATTTAACAGTAGCAACAGTGATTATACTGGATGCAAATACTGATATTTGAGACCCTTAGTCCCTAGAGGAAATATACTGGCTCTTAATTTTAAAAATGCACAAATTAGTGTGGGATTCTGAAATTTAACTTTATAATAAATTACAGTGGGCTGGGTGTGGTGGCTCATGCCTGTAATCCCAGCACTTTGGGAGGCGGAGGCGGGTGGATCACCTGAATTCAGGAGTTCAAGATCAGCCTGGCCAACATGGTGAAATGCTGTCTCTACTGAAAATACAAGAATCAGCTGGGCGTGGTGGTGGGCACCTGTAATCCCAGCTACTGGGGAGGCTGAGGCATGAGAATTGCTTACACCTGGGAGAGGAGTTTGTGGTGAGCCAAGATCGCACCACTGCACTCTAGCCTGCATGACAGGGTGACTCTGTCTCAAAAAAATTTAGAATAAATAAGTAAATAAATAGGTATTTTAACAAAGAGTATAATTCTGTTAGAAGGTATTCAGGGAAGATATTACAGACACATTTTCTAATTTGGGTGACTAAGTGGATGTTGTAGATATTTATGTCACAGAAATATGGAAAGATGAGGCTTGAGCTGGCTGTTAAAATTAAATAATTTTATTTTTGAGATGCTTTTTAAATTGTTTTTGTGAAAATCTCCTCCAAAATAGGTTTTAATTTTCTCTATCAGTTTCGATATTGTGTGTATGTGCATGGATACACACACACACACACATATTAAAAGTTTGGTAGCATTTTTTAGACATCAAAATACAAAGAAAGAGCAAGGACAAATTTTATATCTTTCCTACTGCTCTGTAAGGGCAACAGACTCCTGTGCATTGCTTTTACCTAGTCATCCCTGGTGTGAGATGAGACAGGAGTCTCCTGGGTTATGTCAGCAGCATTCTCCTGATTTCAGGCCCAAATGAAGCAATCAAAGGAACCCAGTCAGCACAAAGGAGGAAAGTGTGACAAATGTGAGGCTAATGTGAGAATGGCAGGGAGCAGGATCTCGGGCTGGAATAAGCTTGCTAAGCAGGGCTCAAGTCTATGAAAAACAACCTTCCAGAAGTTCTAAGGCAAAAACTTTCTTTGTAAGCTTTAGCTCTTGTCAGAAGAAAGTATACGATCAAACTGCCCATGTATCATGTAGCTAGAGAAACTTGTTTTATTAGGTCAAGTTATTAATAACAAAATATAAAAGAGAATTTTGAAATGTTTTAACAATCCATTTGAATTTTGCCTTGGAGTTTTAGCTGTATAATATATATGCCTCTATCTTCTTCTATTGTTATATTTTTTTAAAATCATTATTATCTTAAACCTAGTAGAAAATTTGGAACACTAATGGAAAATGGTAATAACATACAGTAATACTTTTATGTTTGTTATTTATTATATTTAAATTGAAAATGCAAAATTACGTGACTTTAACGTCTTTCAGTTCTCATATTAGTTCATTTATAAAATATATTTTCTTTTATATTTTGATTATAAGATAAAATATATTTCATTAGTTATTCCTGACTTTTTTATAGTCTTCACAAGATATGCTGTGTAAGTCTTAATAATCAAATGTTTTAAAATTTTATGTTCTAGTCTTCCATTTCTATTTAGAGAATAAATAAATAATCAAATATTTATTTAGTTTCTCTTATGTTTCAGAATTTATGAACCCATATAAGTAAAGATCAGCCTACATTGATACTAACAGCTTGGAAGAACTTTCATACTTGGGGCATCTACTTTCTTCAAAGTGAAAATCAGGTACACTGTTCATTCCCTTGGGTTTTTTTTTTTCTTACAATGTAATTAGTTGAACTTACTTCAGTTCAATACTTATTTATTGTCAAGCCTACTGCTATTAAACACACAGTGATGAATAAAATGAACTTCTTGACCATTCTGCTGATGCAAATAAAATAGTAAGTTTGCAGTAAAAATATGTTAAAAAAAAAAGAAAAAGCACTTGCATGGTATAATCTAAAAATAAATAAGAAGGTTTTTACATTAAATATGCTACATTTTAAATCATTTTTATAGAACCCACTGGGAAAATTCTCATGAATCTAAAAAAACATTCATAAAATTCAGGCAACTGCTGTTTTCACAAAATTCGAAGAGAAGGGCAAAAATGTAAGTGTTTTCTTGGTTTGAAGAAATTATGCATACTTTTACTAGGGGTAGGTGTTTTCTGTCTTGAGTATGATTCAAGATTGGATCAAAAATGCTTTTCCTTTTTGTAAAGATTTTGACATAGTTTCCAGATGTTAAACGCACTAATTATTTTTATAGGCGTATTCAACTGACTATATAACATAAGAAAAATGCTCTTTCATTTGATGTTATCTAAAATCATTGATTTTATTAAAATATATCTATACAGGGCATACATACACACACACACACACACACACACACACAAATAACCCAGTGAATGAGTTCGTAAAATGTTTTTATGTAAATTTCACCCAATTCTCTATCTCAGGCCTGATATATTTATTTTGAGTGTTCCTCTGACAGAGCTTTTCTTGACAACCCTAGAGAATATGATTAGGAGAATGCCACAATGTGTCTGTTTCTTCAGGTACATTTATGTCTCATATTTTCAGGTATATTATCCATGTTTATATCAGCATCTACAGATTTATGAATATCTAAAGAAAATTAGTATACATTGATAGTTTACAGCAGGTTTCTGGAGGCAAACAGCCACTTCCCAAATAATAATTCAAATACAAATTAGCTATCTTCATCTGTGAAGGTAAAATAATTTCTTTGCAATTCAGTTTTCTCATCTTTAAAGATAATAAAAGTACCTATTCCATATATTTGTAATGAAAATTAAATGCGAGAAACTATACATTTATATATATATATGTATATATTTTACAAAGGTACCTAACAAATGTAATCACTTTTATAAACATTAGCTACCATTATTAATGTATTTGTAGGTGTCCAAATGTATTATATCCAAGTGTATTCTACAAATCATTCATTCTAATGTCCTTGTAGTGTAATGGCGTCAGGTGTAGAGCCTAATATGTAACCATGACCTATTTTCACTTCTCTGAATTGGATTATTGTCAGACCACCAACAACTCTTTGAGGAGGTAATATTGAATCTTCATTATTTGACTGCCTCACAAAGTGCATTACATAACTAAAACATATTGAGACAAATACAATGCAAAATATGGTTTTATGACTATGACCAAACTTTTCCTTGAGAAATTACTCTTTTTTTCTATCACTACTTTCATAGAAATAGTAATTTTCCGAAAGCATTTTTACATGCTTTTGGATTAGAAAACATTCTCGTTTAACACAAATAATTCTCTTCTTAAAGTTGACCTATGAAAAAGGAAAAGCAATGAGAAGAACATTGAATTGTGACAATTAGTATATGAAGCATTAACAAGTCTTTAACACTTGCCTACTCAGAATACGCATGCGTATTAATCAGAAACAAAAGAGTCTGATACTGAAAGCCCCAGGTGCTCTGCCAAAAGTTAATTTGGCAGTTGTGAGTACACAGCATCGCTCTTCTTTCTCCCACTTATTTCCTCTTAACCTCATTTACAAAGTTCTGCTTGTAATTTTTGTATTCGTTACTCCAGTTTTTGATGAAACACTTTTCAATACCTGGCTTAAGGGTAACTTTCCCATCACTCTATTAAATTGTCCTGGGTCAGGTGTGGTGGCTCTCGCCTGTAATCCGAGCACTTTGAGAGACCAAGGCGGGTAGAGCACTTGAGGTCAGGAGTTCGAGACCATCCTGGCCAACATGGCGAAACCCTGTGTCTACTAAAAATACAAGAAAATTACCCAGGGTTGGTGGTGCGCGACTGTAATCCCAGCTACTCAGGAGGCTGAGGCATGAGTATCACTTGAGCCCCGGAGGTGGAGATTGCAGTGAGCCGAGATCGTGCAAATAAATAAACAAATAAATATATATTTAAAAACTACGAGTAAATTGTCCTGGCTTAGCTTTGTTAACCAGTTCCTGTGCCCCAGCCATCCTAAATTCCGTGCATTCTCATTTCATTCTTTGGAGTGCCACTTGGATGAGTGACTACTGTGTGCTTCCATCTCTGTCTCTCTGTGTCTCTGTCGCCCCACTAACCCCCAACCCTGGTCCATCCACCGCCCCTCCCCTCCCTCCTGCCCTTGGGGCGACAATCTTTCTTCACTCTTTGACTCTCCCAGGCTCTCTGTGCCTGTCCAGGCTCTGTCTGCTTGGTTCTTCTCTGCTGCACTCCAGTAGCTAAACCACTTACTTGTATGGGAGCAGACTGCAACCTGCTGGCACTGAAACCTCGATCAGGCCCAGTGGTTAAGCAGAAAATAAACTGAGAATGTGTAAGCATACACAGAATGAAATCTCATTTATGGCAATAAGGTAGAGCTGGAGGACTGACATAGCCCACTCAATTTAGGTGACTGTAAAACTCCCTGGGCTGGCGAACTGGGCTCTTCTGACCTACCGTGTTTCTCACTTTTTGTGGCTGCGGAGATACTGAGGGTTTAATGATGTAAAGGAGAACACAATATAGATTCATTTGCTCCAACCTCATCTGTTGCTGATCTTGTACATGTTTTTTTCACTGCTTTCTTGTTGGCTTGTAGTAAAATTAAGTCTAAATAAACTCAGCTGAATGTAAGTAATCATTTTCACAAATCTTCAAATTTGGACTCACCTTAGGGGTATGGTTTAAGTCATGTACTTCTCACAATGAGGTTGTTACGTAGCTCAGTCTCTTTCTCTGAGGAATTTATGAGAAATTTGTTAGAGAAAGGTGGTAAGATTTATATTCATGAGGTCATAAGATAACATAATTATATGTAACTGCCATGTTCCTTAGTTTATAGAGTTTAGATAACTAAATATTTTTTTCGCAGCAGCCTAAAGGAGGATCATTTTTAATAAGAAATACTCCTCAGAGAAGTTATAATTTGTCTGAAACTATTTGCCTAATAAAAAGCAATACCAGACCAGCACTCCAGTGATTGTTTTGAAATCAGCCCACTTAATACCTATGTCACACATAGTAAGTGTAGAACTGATGTCATGTTTTTCAGACTTGTCAAAGGGAGTAATCATTAGCGGTCCTTAGCTTAGTGGGCTTTCTCCTAGCAGGTGAGGTTGAATGTTCAAACTCCATGTCTGTCTCTGCCTAATTTTGTACATCCTGGCATGAGGTCAAGCATGTTTGAGACACTGAATATATATTTGTTGAATGAGAAAATAAATAAGTGATCTGATGATAGGCAATATATTAGATTCAAATAACACAGAGAATACGGTTTTTATAGAAATTCAAAGAAGGTGCCATATAGCTAAGATGAAGAAAAATCTGAAAATACATAATTGGCTAAATTAGAGAGCCTCTCTCCTTTTCAGTAAAAAATTCTTTAAATTTTGAGACACTCCTTAGAAACTACTTGGGAGCAAATATTTTTGATTTCTAAACACAACTCTAAAATAATATTAGTGAGAATGTATACCAGAATATCTGTAATATATAGGGCAGTCTGATAGTGTTCTTTTTGACGTCACTTCTAATATTTTAATTCATTTTACTCATTGATTAAGTTTTACATGTCCTGCCTTGTAAATATAAAATAATAAAGAATTAAAAGCCATAATGTAAAATACTTTCTTAATCTCTAAGAAGCTGTTATAAGTAATTCATAAAATTTTCTAATGCTGCGCTCAAAACACTGATAAATATGTAAAATCAACATTCACTAGATAACTTTTGTATATAAAAAGTTTTAATATCATTCAAATATAATAAAATTTGAACATATACAATAAAACAAAATATTAATACAGTAATTGCATATACTCTACAAATATGAAATTATTGTGATAAGATTTATTATCTGAGCCAGTGATTTAACTTCTCTGGTTTGGATAGATAAAAATCAGAAAGCTAAAATCAATCTGTCCTGCCAGCCTTTGTCATTTAAATATTGCATGCTAAATACTAAACCTTATGCAAGTACCTTGAGTTTATTTTAAATAACCATGGGAGTATTAATATAACTATAACATCTACTTTTAGTCATATATATTTTACTTATTAAATTGGAAATTTTAATGTAAACTATGAAAAACAGAATGAAGTAAACTAATATTTGGGAGCTAATGATTTGTATGTTAGAGATTAATAATGACATTTTCTCAGAAAAATTTATACTCATTTTTCAAGTTAATTTTGCCCATTTTTAGAACTGATTGCTGCATGTCATTCTCCTCTCCTTTTTATCCACAGTACCATATTGAAACTGACATATTGAAACTGGCATACACAAAGCCCATTTTTGAAAACTGCTGTTTTTAATCTTGACATAATCATGAAATAATTCCTCTGGTGCTTTGCTTTTGCTATAGCACATCAGTTGGTTTGGTGAAATGCATCTCAGAGTGTCAGTTTGAAACAGAAGGGAAACGAGTGTTCAAAGAAGTCCAGCATATTTTTTCCCTCTGTATTTGAGCTTATCTCTACCAGTACAGGTTCTCATTTATAAGCTTTCTCTCTTTGACTCTCTGTTTTGGCGAGCTACTTCAATCGTTTCTTTTCTCTTTGTTGACAGAACTAATTTTTAACAGAGGTAAATTTGTAAGTTCATTATGTGTTACCATGTAAAATATCTTATTAATTACTAGGAAAATTATTATCATTCATTCTAATTTATTTGTTACTGCAGCCTTCCTCTATAGAATATATTTTTGTTACAGTAATAAAATAATTTTTAAAAATAAATGCAAAAACAGCCCTGACAAATGACTCAACTTTCACTTCTTTCTTTTTTTCTGATGAATAAACCCTCACCTTTTCCCAAGTATGTTTGTTAGAGAAATGAAGTTATCAATACATTTCCAAATATTTTTCTTCTTTCTTTTATGTTCTGGTGAATAAATCCTCACCTATATACAAGTATTTTTCTTAGTAAAATGCAGTTACACATACATTTCCAAATATTTATTTAATAAATATTTCAAATTATATCAACACATATAAAGTAAATTTCATTGGGATATTAATAAGGTTTGGTTGCATCTTATTTATTATTGTATTTGTGTATTAAAACTATCTAGCATTATCTTTGTTGTTTATATCACAGCTAGAATAATGGAGCTTTACTAGCTTTGCATCTAGTTCACAACTGATCATATGATTTTAGTCAAGGAAACTCTTTTCATATTTTCATATAAAGTACAAACATGCTACATGCCACACACATATGCATAGACACACACGTAAATTGATCAAATCTTTTTTTCTTAAGTCTTTATTCTACTATTACCTGGGTCACCCCAAGCAGAAAAAATTCATCCTGTTATTAATGAAAGTTATAGGTTATAATCATGATCACTGCCTGAATCTTGGCTGACAATGTAATTTGGGATTTCAATAGCTCAGGTTTTAAATAGAACTTACATACTAAAAGTAGAAATTTATTATTTTACCTTTGCCTATAATAGAAAAGTACATATTTTGTGTTTACTCATTACATATTATATAACTATTAAATTCTGAATAGTTTCATGCAATAATGTTTACTTTTCTTTTAAACGTGCTTTGAAATTACATCTGCTATACATGCCTAAAATGACTTCTTTCTCTGTGCTGTTTTTTAGGCAGAACATATGTATTATTCTTAAATGAATTTATGAAAGAGGAGAATAAATTTTAAGTTGAAGGCACACTAAATCATTTTTCCAGAATATTCGAAATTACTCATACTATGCAATATTGAATAATATTCTTTACTTCAGAATCAGAGATTTGGGTGTTCAGTGTTTTCACACTTACTTAAATATAATCTGTGTTTGCATAATATGTTTGGGTTAATAATCCTACTTATTCTGGTATGCCTTGATGTTAAGAAAGAGAAAGATGCCTAAAATCCATCACCAGAGGACTTCATTGACAGTGCAAATAAATTCAAGGTTTTCGTATTTATAAAAATATTTTTTCTTCTTGTCGTTTTCAAAATAATGTGACAATTCTATTTCTAGCAATATTTAAAATGAGCTATCCTGTAAAACAAAAAAGTTGTGCTATTTAACATGTAGGAATGTAGCATATAATATGACAAGCAAATATAAGAACAACAAACAAAATATAAAATATAACAAATATAAGAATTTCTCTTTATACATAGATATATGAATTGTTCTTATAGTTGAATGAAACACAAGAATTTCTCCTTCATTTCTTGAATAGAAGAATTGTTGAATAGAACTGAAGGAGAAATTAAAATTTATCAAACTGTACGATAACTTACAAAACATCAAATTAAACCAAATAATAAAATGCAAGACAATTCTTAAACCAGTCTAAGCATTCTAAGCCATATGTCTGGAATGACACAGGCAAACTGATCTAATAGGAATTTCTAACTGCCTTATGGATTCCACTTACTGTTTAAGCAGTGATTTGCAGAGATCCGCACTGCCAGGACTATTCATTGACTGACTCTAGTTCACAAAATACTGCTTCAATAAGCAAAAACTGTTTGAATAGAGGTATATTCCAGTAGCAATTAGCTGGTGGGCTTTCAAAGAAATGAAGATTCTATTAAATTTACCTGAGATCCTTACTACCACAGGCTCAGTAATAAGGTTTGTGTCTGCAGGTCCCAGCCTATCCAGGCCAAACCTATCCATCACAAGTATTTTGCTGAATCGGAGCTTTGGATATTTCATTGAGACCTTCAAGGTTGTGTTTATTTACTTTGTCTTACAAATAAAGGCCCCAGTGACATGTTGGTAGTATAATCAGATCTCTACTTATTTTCTTTACTGAATGTCTACAGAAATACTCCTTTGTCACTTGCTGTTTTTTCTGCCTGCCTATTGGCTACATTGAAAGAAACTTTCTTGGTTATATATTACCATCAACAGAAAATCTAGTAAAATCTATTTTATGTATAATAAAAAGAGCAATAAATATTATTATTCTAATGAAATGATTTTTTTGTCAAATATTTACTTTTGAGTTATCAAGTATTAGATCCAAGAAAAAAAGTATATGATCAGGGTCAGTTCTTGCTTACCTCTAAAAGGTACATACACCATAATAAAATGGAAATCACTGAATTTTTACATGTATTGATTATATATTTTGTGTTGAATGACATTTCATTTGGTGAGAATAAGAACAAAGCATTATAAAACCACTTGACAAGAACTTAAACTGCAGTTGAAAAAGAGAACAACGCAAGAACAAAACATGCTTTACGTTATGTTAAAGGTTCTACAAGGATCTCAGATTTTTGGAGAATAACTAACAATATTTAGGCTGAAACCACTGAAAAAATTAATACTTGGAACATTGCAGATTGTTCAAACTAGCCAGAGAAAGTGAGCCTGTTTTATACCGAGATCTTCAAGGATGCCATCAGTAAAATTTGTTCACTTTTGCCCTAATCAAAATATTCAATATTTTTCTAAAAGTAATTTTATTTAATAGCACCAGCCATAGTGCCATTCATATTGTGAAGCTCAGTGTGGTGATATTCAATACAACCTATTAAGCTCAAATAGATTTCAGAGCTTTTGTCAGAGAAAAAGAAATATTTATATTAATTCATCTAATTACCATGTGATTCAAAAGAGTGCAATTAATTCCCCTTCAAAAATGCCACATTACTTTAGAAAGCCTTTCATTTTCTGGGGCCCAATTCAGAAGTTACTTCCATCTAATCTTCACTGATTTCCCAGTTCAATAATGAACAATTTTGTCTCTGTATGCTTAGTGCAGTTAGGTCTAAATCTGAGTGTCTTCCACATTTACCTTACACAAAAGTTGTTGCTGTTTATATATCCCAACTCTCTACACTGTAACTTACATGCTTTTGTGGTTTTTTCTGTGTATTTATTTGTAAAAGAAGGTTTTAATTATGCATATTTAATTATTATAGAGTGAAAGGATTTTGAAGAAGGTTCTTTTATTACTGACAGAAGACTCACAATGTATTTAGTATCATTTGCATTATATTACATATTACAGTAAGTCTAGAAGACATTTAAGAATAGGAACTGAAATATAAAAATGTCTGCATAATATTCATCTTAATAAAGTTTGCTTAAAAATAGATATTAACAAATACAAATTTTGTACATAGATTCAGTGGATTTAAAGGAAATTTTGTTTATATATTTATTTATACAATAATTATACATGTTTATGGGGTACTATGTAATTTTTTTTTCCAATGTAATTTCGCTCTTGTCATCCAGGCTGGAGTGCAATGGCAAGATCTCAGCTCACCGCAATCTCTGCCTCTCGAGTTTAAGTGACTCTCCTGTGTCAGCCTCCTAAGTGGCTGGAATTAGAGGCATGCACCACCACGCCTGGCTAACTTTGTATTTTTAGTAGAGACAGGGTTTCTCCTTGTTGGTCAAGCTGGTCTAGATCTTCTGACCTCAGGTGATCCGCCTACCTCAGCCTCCCAAAGTGCGGGGATTGCAGGCCTGAGCCACCGTGCCCAGTCTATGTAATGTTTTAATGCGTGTAAACATAGTATAATAATCAAATTGAGGTAACTCTCATAGTCATTACTTTAAACATTTATCATTTCTTTCTGGTGACAACATTCAAATTGTTCTCTTCTAGCTATCTTGAAGTATGAACATTATTATTTACTAAAGTCACCCTACTGTGTAGTAGAACACCAAAGCTTCTCTTTCTGGCTTTAACTTTGTACTAATTGACTACCCTCTCTCAGTCTTCCCACTCCCTCCCCTCACTCTGGTAACAACCACACTACTCTTTACTTCTATGAAATCAACGTTTTTAGATTCCACATATGACTGAGAAATGCGGTATTTGTCTTTCTATGCCTGGCTTATTTCAATTACCATAGTGTTTTCCAAGTTCATCCATGTTGCTGCAAATGACAGAGCTTCATTCTTTTTTATGGTTGACTAGTGTTCCATTATGTGTGCATATATTTTATTTATTCATTTATCTGTTGATGGCCACTTAGGTTGATTCCATGTCTTGAGTAATGTGAATAGTGCTGAAAAAACATGAGCGTTCAATGTCTCTTTGAATACTGATTTTATTACCTTTGTATATATCCTCAGTAATGGAATTGCTATACTATAGGTAGTTCTGTTTTTAATTTTTGGAGGAAACGCTACAACATTTTCCATAGTGGCTGTACTAATTTACATTCTCACCAAAAGCATTGACGGTTTCCTCTTCCCTGCATCCTCACCAGCATTTTTTTTTGTCTTTATGATAATAGTCATTCTAACTGCAGTGAGGTGATATCTCATTGTGGTTTTGATTTGCATTTTTCTGATGATTAATGATGTTGAACACTTTTTCATATATTGGCTGGCCACTAGTATATCTCCTTTTGAGAGATGTCTACTCAGAGCTAATCTGTCTACTCAGACTGTTTTTTGCTGTTGAGTTGTTTGAGTTCCTTATCTATTCGGGGGGTAAAATAACCTTGCAAAATCTAGCCACTCAAAGAATAAATAAATTCCTTGATATAGTATCCAAATATCTATTAGCTCAATCTCATTGTTTAAAAAATTGTTGCTATAAATTCTGAAATTTTTCATTGTTCTCTGGAGTTTATAATGCACTGTAGTCTAGAATTTTGTCAAGTAAGATAATATAAAATTAACACCTCCTATCTTATTTTCTGAGTTCTTCAGCTCTGCATTTAACTTATTCCTATGTGTTTTTTAAGTTTCTCCTTTAAAAGACAAGTTATCTGGGATTTTAATTCTTCTTTTCTTCTCTATTGTAAAGCCTCTCTATATTAAGATAAAAGATTTAGAAAGATACGCTAAAGGAAATTGGATGAAACTTTAGTAAAGAAATATGTTCTTAAATAGCATTGGAGAAACCACAAAGAAATGAAGACACTGTCTGGTGGGAGAACCAGCAAAGAAAAAGGGCGAATTCAGATAGCAGCTGCTGCACGGAGGCAGGTTACGAGAGATCCCTCTCAGCATGCTGCTTTGCTGGTTCTCCCACTCCTGTAGTTTATGTGGCTTATTCAGAGGGTTGATAAAAGAGGTAACAGACTGTAAGTGTTGGTGTAGGAGGCCTAACGTGCAAACCTGAGTGCAAAATAGGAGGCAATAGCAGGAAGTGTGCAGAGAAAAACTGCCAGTTAATTTGAAGCTGAGTTAAAAGGAAAATGTTATCTCTTCCCAACATCTAACCTATACCAAAATGGAGTTCAACCAATGCCAGAGTGCTAACACCGAAGTGAATACATCTCAAGTAGTGACCCTTTCAAGGAATAACCTATCAATCAAGTGCAGTGCAGATGCAAGAAACTCATTAATTGTAATTTCTGGGGATTTCTGTTTTTCAGTGCAGTATTTCCTCTGACACTTTAAATCTGATCAAAATAATGTCTCTGTTAATTAATCATGTTAACACAACTTTGTGGCACATACACTTGTTTGGCATTTTAATTATCTGCGTTAGTAATGGGATGGGAAATTTTGTCTCTACTCCGTAAAGTACTATCAAGAAAACCAGTCATTAAAACATGAATGCATTATAGATAATATGTTTGAGTGACTAAATTAATATACTATTCTTCAAAATTGTTGTCTTATACTCTCTAATTTTATAGTATATTCACAGTTATATTTGTTATAAACACATCTAACTCTCTTTGAATATTGTTATAAAAACAGTAAAACCTAAGTAATAACTAAACAAGGAATTGAGAATGCCAATGATAATAGCCAGAGAAAAGTGCCTGAATTTCATGTGTGGCTGCTAGCAGATCTTAAGGATATTTGTTGGGGAGTATTATTTTATTTTTTTAGGAGGACAGTTTTACTTGCTGCTACTTGGCAGCAAGAACATTTTCTAGAAAGATTCCAAGGATAGCAAACAACAATGACAAATTATCTTGGACAAAAATATGTGATACCTATTAATATATTAGATTTTTCATAATTCTAAGAGCATCCAACATGCACAAAGAGTAAAAGAAAACAAATTAATGGGAAGAGAAAACATTATCAATTAGCTGAAAATAAATTTAAACATTTTTAGAAAAAATTGATTTGAAAATGAGAAATAATATACGATAATACAAATTATTCCATAGTATATTATTCCTATATTCCAAATATTCCTAGGCTGCTGTTGCATTATTTTTCTTACACATGGAGATTGGAATAATCCTAAGAGCTTTCAATTCCCCTTTCACATAAATTACTTAGGCTTTTATTTGAATTACATTAGTTTGTAAGCATATTGGGAGATAGTTTAAGCTAATTTTTAAGAAATATGCTTGAGATATATATTGTTTCCTTAACAGAGTTTTAGTTAGACAAGAGGAATAATCTTTAGTGATCTACTGCACAGAATGGTGACTATAATAAGTAATAATGCATATGTATTTCATAATTGTTTTAAAAAATAGAGTTTAAATGTTTTACCAAAAAAATAAATATATACAAAGATGAATTTGTTACTTAGCCTGATTTGATCATTCTACATTATAACATGTATCAAAACATCATATTGTATACTATAAATATATACAGTTATTATTCATAAATAAGAAAATTACAAAGTAATTACAGCTGAAAAAATAACCAAATACAAGTAACATCTGAATAATTACTTGTAAAATTAATTATTATATGATTACATAACTTCAAATTGACAAATAATCAAGATATATAGGACCTCTGTGCTCTGTATGATGTGTTATGATAGTCGTCATATGAATTTGTGTAATTGTACTGCATTCATATGTTGAAATATAATTTGTTATCTTATATGTTTTGGATGCATTTGCATCATATCACTCATGCTATTTTGTTATTTGGTCCCTGTGTGGATAATCATGCTTCAATAATAGGATAGGTAATTTGTCTAAGATAAATTTGTGTTATGTTTAGAAACTAAATTAAAGATGAATGTGGGAAGGTTTAACCACAACTTCCATAAATATAAAGCGATCTAGAATAAACTTTTAAAACATCTTTCAAACTGTCAGCCAAACAGCTGTTGTACTAATGAGGAAAGGAGAGTTTGATGTAGAGTACGTCTGTATTCCTTTTTCTGATTGTAACTCATTAGAGAGTTTATCTGTTGACATCAAAAACTATTTCTATAAACTATGATAGATGCAGTTAAAATAAAATACTAGCCATGTAGTTGTCTATAAATAAAACAAAAGATTATACAGGGCTTTATTAATACATGTTAAGATGCTATGACATTTGTTCATTGATGGGCTTAATGAAATGCAGTTTAGTCAATTTGAAGTTATGTAATCATATAATAATTAATTTTACAAGTAATTATTCAGATGTTACTTGTATTTGGTTAATTGGGTTTCCATTTACAAATGAAGCATTATTATGCTTCTTTCATCATGATTGAAAACATAGTATATCCATTTTATAATTTTTAAAAATGACACAGCTAGGTGAGGTGGCTCATGGCTGTAATCCCAGCATTTTGGAAGGCCAAGGCAGGAAGATCACATGAAGTGAGGAGTTCGAGACCAACCTGGGCTACATGGCGAAATCCTGTCTCTACTAAAAATACAAAAAATTAGCCAGGCTTGGCGGTATGCACCTGTAATCTCAGCTTCTCAGGAGGCTGAGGCAGGAGAATCACTTGAACCCAGGAGGCTGAGGTTGCGGTAAGCCGAGGTCCCACCACTGCACTCCAGCCTGAGTGACAGAGTGAGCCCTGCTAGAAAAAAAACAAGACACAAGAAGCTAAACTGATACTTCAATCCATTAAGCAAGACATTGCTATAGTTCAATGCGTAAGATGTTATTAAATAAAGGCCATGGTTTCAGCCATCCCAGGTATGTGTCTTTAAATGAAATATTTATTATGCTCTTGTGAAAGTTGCAAATACCAAGATGAAATTATCTTTTTTAGACCCAGATAAAATAGGGCCAAGAAGTTTTGAAAGAGAGGATTCTCAGTTTACAGGTGTGAGATAAGAACTGTTTCTAAGAACTGTTTCCAAGGATTTTCTAAAATCCTTTGGCATCCTCCTGCTTTGATAATGTTTATCACTAGTCATTCTTTAGGAGTGCAGTTATTCAGATAAAATGTCCCCTGAAGAACACTTGCCTGTTAATGGTATCTTCATTAATAAACTGACACCACCTCTGGCTTTGAACCTCTGGAACTAATGAACTCTGTTTCTAAGCAGCTTATGTAAATCTCTTTTTCCTAATGAAAACTCACCTTTGTCCTTCCCTCACCAAATGCACTGGTGCCTTGCCATTTCATGCATTCTAGCCTATAATCCTTATTTTTATTCCTGAGTAAAGCCAAGATATTTAGAAATAATTTTCTCTAGTGTCTTTTTTACATTGATACTATGATCTGATGTTATTAGTCATAGTCCATTATGAGTATTGACACAGCCAATTACCTAACATTATAGCAGAAAGCTCTGTAGTCCAGCTGTGCTTCTTCTGTCCTATAGAACACACCTTGCAAATCACATTACGTGTGGTGAACCTAAGGAAGATCTCTCAGAAAATTTCTTCGTATGATTAAACGCTGATGTTGTTTGTATTATACTTGAAGCGTTAACCTGTCTTAGTCAGTTTGGGTTGCTATCACAAAATGCCATAAACTGGGTGGCTTAAAAAAGCCAACATTTATATCTCATGGCCTGAGAGCTTCAGCGTGGTCAGGTTGTGGGGTGGGGTCTTCTTCCGAGCTTGTAGACACTGCCTGCTTTCCATATCCTTGCATGGCAGAGAGAGAAAGCTCTGGCCTGGCGTGGCTTTCATTCTTATCTAGGGACACTAATCTCACCCTTGTAGCCTTACCCTCTTACCTTCAGGTAGCCTTAATCATCTCCCAAAGACGTTACCTACTACTACTATTACATTGGAAGTAATGTGCCAACATACGAATTTTAGGGAGGCACATTTTGTTCATAACATAATCTATGCATTTCCTCTACATTTTCACGACATTCTGTTCTCTCATTGGTAATCCAAGGTCAATATTTTACATCTAATCTCTATTTGGATCAAAATAAGGAAAAAGTAATGCAATATGATAAAGTCTCTACAGTAATAAAAACTTAGTGAAATCAAGATTCAGCCTTCACCATGTGCAATACAGAAAGATTTCTGTAAGAGTTCTCAGAATTGATGTTTTTACGTTCATTTTGTAGATTATGGTTCTTTCTTTTTTTTTCTGTCATTGAAACTAAGTTATACTAGAATTATGTGAGGCTGAAGGGAAATTAATGTGGAACACTCACATTAAAAAGTGGAGAGACTTGAGGCCTACATAAAAAGATGTTCAACCTCTAGGATTAAAAAATAAAATAGACATGATTTAGCACCTAAGTGTCTTCCTGTTTGGTCTCCTTACCACCTCATTGCCTGCTCACAACCTAACACTCTCCTTTATAACTTAGATTAGTCAAAATGTCTCCTCTTCCATTTATTCAATGGGGTTTTAAAGCAATTAGAACACTGTTATCAGTTTAACTGTGCAATCCCAGAGTTCATATGGGGAAGCCCCAATAGCCAAGTCTATAAAAATGTGTTCTTATTTGGAAATATGGCTGTTGCTGGTGTAACTAGTTAGTATGAGGTCACACTGGAGTGGAATAGGCCCCAGATCTAATATGACTGGTGACCTTATGAAAATGAAACATTTGGGCACAGACACACATACAGGCAGAACACTATGTGAAGGTGAAGGCAGAAAGTGGGTAGATGCAGATAAAAAATAAGGAACGCTCAGGTGGCCAGCAAACAGCAAAATCTAGGAGAGGAAGAAGGGGCCCAATCTCTCCCTCACAGCAAAAGTATCCAGGCTTTCCAACACCTTGATCTTAGATTTCCAGCATCCGGAACTGTTAGGCGGTAAATTGTTGTTGTTTAAAGCACCCAACTTGTGGTTCTTTGTAATGACATCCCTAGTAAACTAACACAAACTTTGTTTTAAGCAGTATTGAATCAACTGGAAAATTAGCCCACTTGTGGAATACTGATACATTCTCGGGACTCATCCAGAACTAATCTAATTTTTTGTTCTTTCTTTGTTACGAGAATGTCTTCACAATGGACTGACACTAGATTAATAATATCTTCACTTTTTTAACTTTTAAAAGAGTTATGAAAACTGGTTTAATTCCATGCCTGATCAGCAAGTGTAGGAAATAACCTTGATGATTAATACATAATTGCATTCCTTTTAACTCTTTGTAACTCTCTGCCAAGAACTGACCATGTTGGTCACTTTAGCTAAGGTACCACAGTTAGCTCAATAATGACCAAACATTTTTAGTATGGAGCAAGCAGAGGAATTCATAATAATATTTTATATCTGCATGTGTTATATCTTAGTGTTGCACGTAAAACATTGGTCTGCTCTTCAAGGAGAACTACAAATAACTGCTCAAGGAAATGAGGACACAAACAGATGGAAAAACATTCCATACTCATGGTTAGGAAGAATCAATATCGTGAAAATGGCCATACTACCCAAAGTAATTTATAGATTCAGTGCTA
>CAUYLG010059152.1:0-23627 GCA_963573385.1 Cacajao melanocephalus
AGGAAGGGAAGGGGGAGGGGAGGGGAGGGAGGAGCATGGAGGGGAGGGAGGGAGGGAGGGAAGGAAGGGGGAGAGGACGGGGAAGGGGAGAAAGAAGGGAAGGGGAAGGGGGGAAGAGGAGGGTAGGGGAGAGTGAAAGGAAGGGAAGGGGAGGTGAAGTGGAGGGGAGGGGGAAGGAAGGGGAGGGGGAAGGAAGGGGAGGGGGAAGGGAGAGGAGAGGGAGGGGAGAGGAGGGAGGAGACGGGAGAGGAGGGAGGAGAGGGGAGGGGAGGAAAGGCAGGGAGGGAAGAGGGAGGGGAGGGGAGGTAGGAGAGGGGAGGGGAGGGGAGGAAAGGCAGGGAGGGAAGTGGGGAGGGAAAGGGAGAAGAGGGGAAATTCATTCATGTTTGCACAGTACAGAGAACAGAAGTTGCATCTCCTGACTCTTTAATTTCTCAAATAGGACCCATTTTGGATTTCAGACTTGCCACAGAGATGGGGCCACCAGTGGGGATCTCTCTCCTCTACTGCTCTCCTGCAGGCCCAAGCCTTCCATCTGCCGTGGCCTTCTAAGCCTCCCTTTCCATCCCTTCCCTGGGCATGGCTTACAGGGGTCCAGTGGACGTGTCCACAGGCAGGGCCAGTTTCACAGGAAAAAACCTGGACAGTCGCACAAGACTCCACATTTAGAAAGACTCTGTACTTGACTTCAATTTCTGCTGCCACTCTCTTGAAATTCTTAATAGTTTTTTAACATACTGGAGACCCCCACATTTTCATTTTGCACTGGGCACTGCAAACTACGTTGCCAGTCCCATCCACAGTACATACCACGTGAATTAATCATCTTTGACTAGCTCGCAAGAAACACAACACTTCAGAATCTCCCTCCCACCCTGAGTGTGGATGGAACACAGAGCGATTACAATGCTACAGCAACCTCACCCACATTTCTCTTCCAGGGAGGGTCAGGTGGGTGAGCAAGAAGATCAATAAAAACTGTCACTAAGCATCCTCCCTCCCTGGGCTTCGGGTTCCAGAAAAAGACCCTTGTCCCTATCTGAGTTCCAACTACCTATCTGTGAATATACAGCAAGTGCTCCCTTGGCCTAATTAACTAACCTCTCTGAGCCCCTGTTCTTTCTTTCCTCCAATTATAGAAGCCATAAATGCTCATTATAGAAAAATTGAAAAGTGCAAAAAAACAGAAGGAAGAAAAGGTCACCTGCCTTTTTTAACATACATATTTTCTCTATAAGGTACATCGCAGCCTTACTATCTGAGTGTCATCACTGTTAACACTTTTGGGTTTTCCTTCTGGCTTCCTTCCATGCCTACACTTTTTCACATATGTAAGGAAAGACCACCTTCTTCCCAGCAAGAAAGAGTATTGGTAATCTTGGGAGCCTCTCCTACTGGTGGCCTAGAGAACCAGATGAAGGAGTAGAGAGACAGCAGCTGACTGCAGGATGGCACAAGAAGGTGGGTAGTGCCCAGCCACCATGGTTCTCATGGGCATTACATGCTCTCTACATAGGGGTGGGGCTGGGGAAAAGAATCCAGAGCAGCAACCAGCCCAGCAGGTGGCAGGGATCCCCCTCTGTCCCAGCAGTGCCCTGCTCCTATCACAGTTCCTATTGCAACCAGGCTATCAGCGGGTGGAAGTAAACAGGGACAAGAAATCTTCAGCAGCTTTGGGGATGAGATCCTCAAGGAGCTGAGTAGAGGTGGATTGTGGGTCATTTCTTTAAACCATAACCCTCAGAGGCTAATGGGAAAGATAGCAGTGGCTAAGACTAGCCTCCCTCCATGACCAGAGGAAGAGACTTCCAGTGGGTGCTGGTGGGGGGTGGAGAGAAGGGAGGAAGGCACTGCAGGTTTTCATTGCCCCCCACTCACTCCACAGGCTGATGGCATTTGGGAAACACCTGCAATGTAAGGGGTTATCACATAGTATACAGAACTGCATATCCTGGTTTTTCACACAACATTATATCATAAGTGATTTTCCATCTTATGATAAAATCTTGACAAATACTTTATTATTTTCCATTATGTAGATATACTATAATCTATTTGGCACTACGAAGAACATCTTTATAGTTAACGTTTTTCAGTATTTAGGATTATTCCTCTAGGCTATAATCTCAGGAAACAAATCATTAGATTCAAATATTGTACATTTTTTGGATACTCAATATGCTGCTTTCCAAATTACACAGGTTTACAATCCAACCAGATTAGATGAGAATGCTGCACATGGGAAAACACACATATACACACATATATATACATACTCAATTCTCATTATTCCTGGTAGTTATGTTCAATAAAGTCACTGCAAGCACTGAATTACAAATACTGAACTACGGCTCCTATGGGAAATACAGGTTTAGGTTCCTGCAAGCCTCTGCTCACAACGTTTTCATCAACCAGTCAATACATAACCTTGTTCTATGAGTGTTCTCTTTAAAGACACCTCATTTACTACATGTCATTTATTCGTTAACATTAAAATTACAGCCAATAGCACTGTAGCGTATGACTAAATGAAGCTTGTCTAACACATGTATCTTCTCTGTAAGGCACATAAGCCTTCTTGCACTTGGAAACCCTAGACAGCACTTGAGCACTATTCTTGGGGGCTATTTTAAACACTGAAGTTCCCCCAAAAAAGCATACAAATGTAAAAAGTGTTAGCTATCTGTGGTGGGACACCTGTAGTCCCAGCTACTCGGGGACTGAGGAGGGAGGATCACTTCAGCCCAGGAGTTTAAGGCTGCAATGAACTATGATCATATCACAACACTCCAGCCTGGGTGACTGAGTGAGACACCATCTCCAAAAACAAGTTAAGGCTGGGAGCAGTGGCTCACACCTGTAATCCTAGCACTGTGGGAGGTTGAGGCAGGTGGATTATCTGAGGTCAAGAGTTCGAGACCAGCCTGGTCAACATGGTGAAACCTCATCTCTACTAAAAATACAAAAATTAGCCCAGCATAGTGGTGGGCACCTGTAACCCCAGCTACTGGGGAGGCTGAGGCAGGACAATCACTTGAACCCAGGATGAGGAGGTTGCAGTGAGCCAAGATCATGCCACTGCACTCGAGCATGGGTAACAGAGCAAAAACTCCACCTCAAAAGAAAAAAAAAAGTTACCTTTAAAAATTTTTTAATGTTAAAAAGGTAGCACTAAATAGACCACAAAATGGATACATGTTTACAGTGTGGGAGCTGAACTCAGAAGGCACAGTGCCCCCTTTTTCACCTCATCTGGGAATGTGCACATTGGAGAACTCAATTTTTACCACTCTGAGCATGTCTGGGAATGACCATGATGATTACTTTTGGAGTTACTAATAAATTTTAGCACGTAGGTGAATTCACAAATACAGAATCTGTGAATAATGAGGCTTGACTGTATTTATATGTGAGTACATAAGTATGTGTGTGTGTGTGTGTGTGTGCGTGCATATATATCTATAGATAGAGATTGACAGACAGATAGATCAATCTTGTCTTAGGCTCCAGGAGAGCATGTGAAGTTTTTCTTTTGAAAAAGTAAATCGCTGGGCACAGTGGCTTACACTTGTGATTCCAGCACTTTGGGAGACCGAGGTGGCAGATCACTTGAGCTCAGGAGTTCAAGACCAGCCTGGACAACATGGCAAAACCTCATCTCTACTAAAAATACAAAAATTAGCCAGGCGTGATGGCACATACCTGTAATCCCAGCTACTTGGGAGGCTGAGGCAGGAGAATCACTTGAACCTGGGAGGCGGAGGTTGCAGTGAGCCAAGATCACGCTATTGCACTCCAGACTAGGCAACAAGAGTGAAATTCCTTCTCAAAAAAAAAAAAAAAAAACTACATATGTCAAAGCCATGGCCACTGAAAAGGCCAAGCAGCAATGATAACCCAGTAGCAACTAGTAACCCCTAGTGCCCATATTGTGGTCTCTAAACACCGTTTTCCCCTAAAGGGAACCAAGACACCTTTGAGACACGGCTACTCCAGTTCTGCAGTGGAAAATGAATATCAAGCCTAGAATATCTTGCACCTAAAAGTAAAAACACTCTCAGGTCATGTCAAAACGTTACAGAAATTATTGCGTTTTGGTAAGTTCACAGACAAAACTCATTCATCATAAGAGAAGTCAGGATAGCGGTTACTTTTACCGTAGGCAGAGCAGTGACTAGGAACAGACCAGATGCTTCTAGGGTGCTGGTATCTTGATCTGGAGAGAACCCCCATCTCTACCCAATAAATAAATAAATAATATGAAAGCATTAAGCTATGTGAAAGAAACCAGACACAAAAGTCTACATACAACTCCATTTATATGAAATTTTAGAGAAGGCAAAATTGTAGTGATAAGCCAGATAAGTAGTTGCCAGGAGCCTGGATTCAGGGAGGGCATGAAGGAACTTTTAGGGTTGGTAGAAATGTTCTATGTCTTGATAGTGGTGGTGGTTACCTGATTATATTCAAAACTCACCAAAATCATACGCTTAAAATTGGTAACTTTTATTTTATTTAAATTATGCCTTAATAAGGATTCCTCAGAGAACTAAAAGTAGAACTACCATTTGATCCAGCAATCCCACTACTAGGTATCTCCCCAGAGGAAAAGAAGTCATTGTATGAAAAAGATACTTGCACACGCATGTTTATAGCAGCACAATTTACAATTGCAAAAATGTGGAACCAGCCCAAATGCCCATCAATCAACGAGTGGTATATATGTACCATGGAATACTACTCAGCCATAAAAAGGAATGAAATAATGACATTTGCAGCAACGTGGATAGAATTTGAGTCTATTATTCTAAGTGAAGTAACTCAGGAATGGAAACTCAGACATAGATTGTTCTCTCATATGCGGGAGCTAAATTGTGGGGATGCAAAGCCATAAGAGTGATATAATGGACTTTGGGAACTCGGGGGAAAGGGTAGGGGCTGGCGAGAGTAAAAGGCTATGCATTGGGTACAGTGTACACTGCTCAGGTGGTGGATGCACCAACATCTTAGAAGTCACCACTAAAGAACTTATTTATATAACCAAATAATACCTGTTCCCCAAAAACTTATTAAAATTAAAAATAATGATAAAATAAAAAAATACATACAAGAAGAGGAAAAAAATTATACCTCAATAAGCCTGCTTTTTTTTTTTGCGCTCTTTTTTTTTTTTGAAAGGGAGTCTCGCACTGTTACCCAGGCTAAAGTGCAGTGGCGCAGTCTCAGCTCACGGCAACCTCAGCCTCCCAGGTTCAAGTGATTCTCTTGCCTCAGCCTCCTGAGTAGCTGGGACTACAGGTGTGCACCACCATGCCTGGCTAAATTTTGTATTTTTAGTAGAGACGGGTTTCACCATGTTGGCCAGGATGGTCTCGATCTCCTGACCTCGTGATCCACCCGCCTCAGCCTCCCAAAGTGCTGGGATTACAGGCATGAGCCACCACACCCTGCCAAGGCTGCTTTTTTAAGTGTAAGAAGCAAAAGGAAACCCTCATTGGTCACTTTTGGGGGTTTCTGTGGCACCAATTCATCATTCTGGAAACTGACAATTAAAAGGAAAGAATCAAGTAATTATCTGCCTTTCCTATACAGACTATTTTTCAGGGTGTAGCCTCTACTGTGGTTCTTTTCAGATGCTACTAACCATCCAGACTTATAAGCTGACCATGAGCCACACCGGGAATCAGAGCCTCTGGGAAGGCCATAGGGCAGGAAGCACAGCTGGCCCACTGGCAGCACCAGGCACTCCCCTTTCTGGCTATGAAGATGCAAAGGCATAAGAATGATACTGTGGACTTTGCCATGCAGCAGCCCTAGGGCCACCCCAGGAGCTGTCCTCTCCCCAGAGAGACCCAGCATGGCACAGGAACAGGAACCAGGCTAGTGTAGAAGCCTAGTGCCCACAGGAACCAATGTCTCTTGCAACAAATCCACAGATCAGAGTTTCCAGGGCCCCAGGAGAATCCCTGCACACAAGGAAGCTGTGGCAGATGGCATTTTCCAAAGAGGAACACAATGATATTCTTGACCCACATATTATTTTAGGGACTTGCCACGTAAAGAGGTGAATCAAATTTTTATAAGAAACATTAGTACTGTTGTAATTATTTTAACCAATGATAAATTTTAAATAATAATGAAGTAGATGCAAAGAAAATACAGGCCGGTCACGGTGGCTCATGCGTGTAATCCCAACACTTTGGGAGGCCAAGGTGGGTGGATCACCTGAAGTCAGGAGTTCGAGACCAGCCTGGCCAACATGAAGAAACCCAATCTCTACTAAAAATACAAAAATTAGCAGGGCATGGTGGTGTGTGCCTGTAATCCCAGCTACTAGGGGGCTGAGGCAGGAATCGCTTGAACCTGGGAGGTACAGGTTGCAGTGAGCTGAAATTGTGCCACTGCACTCCAGTCTGGGCAACAGAGCAGGACTCTGCCTCAAAAAAAAAAAAAAAGAAAAAAAGAAAATATAATAAAACTGAGGTTCACATTATATTTCTAAGTTTAAAAGATGTGAATTACGAGCAGAATGTAGATTATAATCCTATTTTTTTGGAAAATTTAAAACCACAAAAATATTAACAGTACTTTTTTTTTTTTTTTTTTGAGAGCAAGAGGTGATCTCACTGTCACCCAGGCTGCAGTGCAATGCACCATCATAGCTCACTGCAGCCTCTACCTCCCAAGCTCAAGCAATCCTTCCACCTCAGCCTCTTGAGTAGCTGGGTCTACAGGTGCATGCCACCATGCTCAGCTAATTTTTTAATTTTCTGTAGTGACAGCATCTTGCTATGTTGTTCAGGCTGGTCTCAACTCCTGGGCTCAAGTAATCCTCCCATATCAGCCTAGCAAAGTGCTGGGATTACAGGCGTGAGCCACCATGCCCAGGTTAGAGTGGGTATTTTTAGATGTGGTATTAAGGAAAGAATAAACAATAAAATGATAAAAAGATATATTGGTAAAAGTAAGCAAATTTTCAAACTCATAATAAGCTATGCTAGTGACAGCATGGTGAGACAACCACTTTCATATATAGCTGGTAGTAGCATAAATTGGGATGACTTTTCTGGAAAGCAATTTGAAATTGTGTATCCAGTCTTTAAAATATGTTTATCCAGCCAGGCGTGGTGGCTCACGCCTGTAATCCCAGCACTTTGGGAGGCCGAGGTGGGTGAATCACAAGGTCAGGGTTTCGAGACCAGCCTGGCCCACGTGGTGAAACCCCCATCTCTACTAAAGATACAAAAAATAGCTGGACATGGTAGCACGAGCCTGTAATCCCAGCTGCTCGGGAGGCTGAGGCAGGAGAATGGCTTGAACCGAGGAGGTGGAGGTTACAATGAGGTGAGATAGTGCCATTGCACTCCAGCCTGGGTGACAGGACGAGACTCACTCTAAAAAAAAAAAAAATATATATATATATATATATATATATATATATATATATATATTCTTTGTTATGGACTAAATCGTGACCCTCAAAAATTTACATGTTAAAGCCCTAACCACCAATGTGACTGTATTGGGAGACTGGACCTCTGAGGAGGTTATGAAGGTTAAATGAGGTCATAAGGGCAGGGTCTCAATCAGATAGAGATGGTGCCTTTATAGAAGAGGACGAGATATCAGAGCCCTCTCTGTGTCATGTGAGGACACAGTGAGAGGGCAGCTGTCTGCAAGCCAGGAAGTGAGCCCTTACCAGAAACCAAATCAGCCAGAACCTTCACCTTGGACTTACCAGCCTCCAAAACGATGAGAAATAAATTTCTATTGGTTTGTTGTTGTTGCTGTTGCTGCTGCTGCTGCTGCTGTTTTACTAAGATGAAGTCTCACTCTATTGCCCAGGCTGCAGTGCAATGGCGTGATCTCGGCTCACTACAACCTCCGCCTCCCAGGTTCAAGAGATTCTCCTGTCTCAGCCTCTCTACTAGCTGGGATTACAGGCATGCACCACCGCACCTGGATAATCGTTGTGTTTTTAGAAGAGACGGGGATTCACTCTGTTGGCCAGGCTGGTCTCGAACTCCTGACCTTGTGATCTGTGTGCCTTGGCTTCCCAAAGTGCTGGGATTACAGGCATGAGCCACTGCACCTGGCCTAAATTTCTCTTCTTTAAGTCACCTAGTCTATGGTATTTTGTTATGGAAGCCCAAACTGACTAAGACACCCTTAATTCAAATCTATGAGTTCAACCAGGCACAGTGGCTCACGCCTGTAATCCCAGCACTTTGGGAAGCTGAGATGGGTGGATCACCTGAGGTCAGGAGTTCAAGACCAGCATGGCCAACATGGAAAAACCCCATCTCCACTAAAAATACAAAAACTAGCCGGACTTGGTGGCACCTGCCTGTAATCCCAGCTAGTTGGGAGGCTGAGGCAGGAGAATCACTTAGACCCAGGAGGCAGAGGTTGCAGTCAGCCAATATCATGCCATTGCACTCCAGCCTGGGTGACAGAGTGAGACTCCATCTCAAAAAAAAGAGCAAATATATGAGTTCTAGAAAACTTCAAGAGGAAATAACCTCAGACATGCCATCAATTACTGCATACCAAGATGTTTATCACACTATTATTTGTCATAATGAAAAACTAGAAATTTTGTATCAAATATCAATATTACTCTTTGTAATGAAACAGAAAAAATCTGAAGACTATAAACCAAAATTTTAATAGTTTCCTCTGGGTGGTACAGATAAGTATTTTTTTTCAATTTCTCATGGGTTCCTATATTTTTTACTAATGAACTTCTATTGTCTTTAAAATTTGTAGGGAGAAAGGCTTTTTGTAAAAACAATAGCTATAAGCCAACCACCTCCTCCCACCCCATCCCCAGGGAACACATACCGTCCATTGCCCGGCACCTGACCTATGGACTCACAGCAGAGCATGCCAATAATGATGGAAGAGCATCTGTACCTTGTTCACGTAGAAAACACCTTTTAGCTTAACAGGATGCATTCCTCTTACTGGTGTTGCTTCTGGGACTCCTCACATTGGATAGTCAATGGGTTGTGGTATGGTTGTCAATCAAGGGGCATTATTATCATTCGAGATGTCAACAGGAAATCAGTGGCACACTCAAACTGGGTAATTTGAAGAGAGTTTAATAAAACTCTGTCCATCTATAACGGGATGACTAATGTTTGAAGAAAACATGAAGGCTAATGTCATGCCCTTTAGTTAATAATAGGGCAGTGCTGTTTTTACCCTGGCTGAGAGAAGGGCAGGGTTCTCAGAAGCTGAACAAAGGAAGAGAACTGTATAGACATGGTCCCCAGGCAGGAGCTATAATCCTGGGCTGACAGACAAAGGCATCCCCATCTTACTTTCCTCTCTCTTTAGTCTCTTATCAGTGTTTCTTATTGGTCGATACATCCAGAAGCTGGAAACCAGTGGAGCCTTTTGTTGTCATCCTCTAAAGTAGACAGAGCAGAATGGAGAAGAGTGGTGCGTACACCTGAAGGCTATGTCTACCACAGCCCCCGGGGCTCAGGAACAACAGCTCACAGCAAAGCTGAGAATTCAAAGTCTCTTCCTGGAGTTCAGCTTCCAAGTTCTTAGTACAGGCATACTTCATTTTGTTGCACTTTGCAGATAATTGTATTTTTCTTGGTTTTGTTCTTTAGAGACAGGGTCTCACTCTTTATCCCAAGCTGGAGTGCAGTGGCGCAGTCATAGCTCACTACAGCCTGGGCCCCTGGGCTCCTGGGCTCAAACGATGCTCCAGGCTCAGCTTCCCAAGTAGCTAGTGTTAGGTTTTGAAGGGAAGGCGAGGGTTCCAGAAAGACATTATGCTAATGAAATAAGCCAGACAGGAGCCATTATGCTAATGAAATAAGCCAGTCCAGTCACAAAAGGATAAATACTGTGTGGTTCTACTGACATGCAGTAGAACAACAGAAAGGGCAGCTCTACAGCAAAAGCAGGCTTTATGTCCAGCATAAAACCCACAGAAGTGAGGAACCATCATAATGACGGTGCCCACCACTGTTTATAGACTGGGGGTACTTATAGGTATGGGCGGGAGGGTTCTGAGCAGTATGTCTTGCTGCCCGGCATGATATTGACAAGATGTTCCCGTGATGAGGCGGTTCTGATCCTTGTTCCGGCGGGATGTCATCGTGGTGTTCCTCGGACCTTAGCCCAGCAGGATATGATAGGGATGTTTCTTTAATTCGGCCTTTGTCCACCTTGCAGTCAGGTGGTTGGGCAGGGTGTTTCTCATGGCCCAAACCCCTGTGAAATGTTTTGCTTTGACCAAAGTCTGCAAAATAGCAGAGAGCTTACAAAATGGTGCAATTTGGATTAACAGGTAGAACTACAAGTGCATGCCACCAAGCCCAGCTAATTTTTTTCACTTTTTTTGTAAAGACAGGGTCTTGCTATGTTGTCCAGGTTGGCCTCAAACTCCTGGTCTCCAGCAATCCTCCCACCTCAGCCTCCCAAGTGCTGGGATTCCAGGTGTAAGCTGCTGCACGTAGCCCTAAACATAACTTTTATATGCACTGGGAAACCAAGAAATTCATGTAACTCACTTATTCTGATATTTGCTTTATTGTAGTTGTCTGGAACTGAGCCCAAATTTATCTCAGAGGTATGCCTATATAAACATGGGGCGTAGAGAAATACTTCTCTAGCCAGTTTTTCCCCTATTAGAGAAAGGAGATTAAAACATTCTAAGGTTAGAAAAAGAGTTGGAAGGTGATTCAGAGTGAGAGGCTGGTGAGAATCTCAGCTCCTAACCTGTCCCTAAAGGTGAACTCCAGGATGGGAGGATGACAGAACCCTCAACACATTCCGATCTGACAGAGGAGAGGGGACTTCCACCCTCTCCCTGTCCAGGCTCCCAGGAGGTGACGGCCTTGCAGTACTTCCTTGTACTGTTATGGCATGGGATAGTTCTATAGAATGGCAACCGACATGCTGAGGCAACCACACGAGACTCCCTCAGCCCCATGTAATGTGTAAGCCAAATTTCCCCACGTCTCCCAGCAGGGTGTAAAAGTCAGTCAGTGGAGAAGAGCTGGTCCTACAGTCTAGGGAAAGCCGCAACAAAGACAAGCATGGGCCATATGGTACAAGGCCAGGGAAAGGTAGGCTTCATGGATGCCAAGGTGGAATGAGGGAAACTTACATTTGCACCTCTGAAGCTGTCAGCTTCGGGCACAGCGTGACTGCAGACCAGCCACACACACACACACACACACACATATATATATACACACACACAAACACACTCTCTCTCTCACACACACACATATATATACATACACACACATATATACGCACACACATACACACACACACTCACACACATATATAAACACAAACATATATACACACACACACACGCTGCCATGGCACAGAACTGAGATCCATCAAAGGGATGTGGTCAGAAGGAAAAAAATATCCTGAACTGAATTCTCATCTAAATCACTGAGGACACCCTTACTGTCACTGAGGAGAAATACACTGGAATTGTTTCTACCATAAGAGAGAAGACATGTTTGAGATAGAAATTAGGTTCTGTTATAGAAAAATTAGTTATAGAAAAATTTACTTTTTTGCATACCTAAGTTCATGGCCCATGAAAATCATACCTACTACATGTTGTCTTAAAAGCGCAGTCTGATTCGCCACAGCCCAAAAGTAGGGCAACCGAAGTGCCCACCAGCACGTAAGAGACAAACAGTATGTGGTCTGTACACACAATGAAATGTTACTCAGCTCTGAAGATGAAGAACATTCTGACATACGTTACAATGCGGATAAGCCTAGAAGCCGTTATGCTAATGAAATAAGCCAGTCCAGTCACAAAAGGATAAATACTGTGTGGTTCTACTGACATGCAGTAGCCGGAATTGTCTAATTCATAGAGACAGAAAGTACAGTGAAGGTTGCTAGGGCCAGGAGAAGCAATAAAAGGGATTTTTTTAACGGGTACAGAATTTCAGTTGGAATGCCAGGCGCAGTGGCTCACGCCTGTAATCTCAGCACTTTGGGAGGCCGAGACAGGTGGATCACCTGAGGTCAGGAGTTCAAGACCAGCCTGGTCAACATGGTGAAACCCATCTCTACTAAAAATACAAAAAATTAGCCAGGCATGGTGATGCACACCTGTAATCCCAGCTACTTGGGGGACTGAGGCACGAAAATCGCTTGAACCCAGGAGGCGTAGGTTGCAGTGAGCCAAGATTACGCCACTGCACTCCAGCCTGGGCAACAGAGCGAGACTCCGTCTCAAAATAAAAATTCAGTTGGAAAAGATGAAAAAGTTCCGAAGATGGATAGTGGTGAAGGTTGTACAACAATATGAACATATTCAATGCCACACAACTGCTCACTTAAAAATGGTTGACATGGTAAATCTTATGTATGTTTAACCACGATTTTTCTTAAGTTGCACTCCATAAGCTTTTGTATAGCTTCTGAAGCTGCTCATCTTTCCAATAAATTTCTCTTTTATAATTGAAAATTCTTGCAACTAAAGGCAGTAACTAATCCTGTGGAGTTACCAGAGGCCCAACCCAAAGGATATTCTCAGGAAGCCCATAGCAGTGTATCAAAGATATGGATAATCTTCCAACTGTAGGATTAGTGGACATTCTCCATCAGTTCCCCAATCAATGGGAGTAAAGAGAGCTCCAAGTTATGTGGCCCAACATAAGCAGAAAGCCAAATGTTGAGCCCCACCCTGATTTCTCTCTCCAGGACTCTCCCTGATACATGCAAGTGACTCCCTTCCCAATGCACCACAGTCAACCGCCAATCTAACACAGAAATGTGCCCATCTTTTCTAAAGGCACAGAGTCCTTCAGCTCCTACCTAGTCTCTGCCACAGTCCCTTCCCATTCTTCTTGCTGAGCCAGCAGCCCACTATAACTGCAGGATTATAGAAGAAGGAATGGTCTTTTGTGATTGGTTTTTTTCACTTAGCATAATGTTTTCAAGGGTCATCTTTGTTGTCACATGTATATTTCATTTCTTTTTTATTGCCAAATAATATTCCATCATAGGGAAACACCACATTTGGTTTATCCATTCATTAGCTGATGGACATTTAGATGGTTTCTACTCTCTGGCTATTGTGAATGATGCTGCTACCAACATTCTTGTTTTTCTGTGGATGTATGTTTTTCAATCCTCTCAAGTATATCCTGAGTGGATGGCGGGGACATGTGGTAACTCTGTTTAACACTTTGAGAAGCCCAGTGCGGTGGCTCACACCTGTAATCCCAGCACTTTGGGAGGCCAAGGTGGGAGGATCACTTGAGGCCAGGAGTTTCAGACCAGCCTAGGCAACATAGTAAGAACTCATCTCTAATTTTAAAAAATTAAAAATTAACTTTTTTTTTTTGAGACAGAGTCTCACTCTGTTCCCCAGGCTGGAGTGCAGTGGTGCAATCTTGGCTCACTGCAACTTCCGCCTCCCAGGTTCAAGCGATTCTCCTGCCTCAGCCTCCTGAGTAGCTGGGATTACAGGCACGCACAACTACACCCAGCTAATTTTTGTATTTTTAGTACAGACGAGGTTTCACCATGTTGGCCAGGATGGTCTCAATCTTTTGACCTCATGATCCGCCCACCTTGGCCTCCCAAAGTGTTGGGATTATAGGCATAAGCCACTGCACCCTGCCAAAATTAACTTTTTAAAAGTGTTTTCCACAGCAGCACAAAATCAGTTTGGAACCCTTGACACTGAGTCAAGTGGTGATCAGAATTCAAGGCTACAGAACAAGCTGAAAAGCATGTAAGTAGGTGATAGCAGAGAGAGAGGATGGGCTGGCTAAGGAAGAAAAGCAGTGCAACCCCTGGGAACACCTCTTCCTCCTTGGACTGTCTGAGCCTCAAGCCCTCAACCTAAGGAGTCACAGAGAATGAGTCACAGGACAGCTTCAAAAGTCAGATGATGTGATGAATGCAAAAATGCTTTCACAAAGCAGAAAATGGCATACAACATTGTCTGATTTTATGGGATATCCAACAGTGATATGTTTTTTCAGTAATGTCAGCTGTTAAATCAAGTTTAGCCTAAATCTGCCTTCTTACATATTTTAAGTTCGGCCTAAAGGTTTCTCTGTACCTTGTGAACTATATAACAAGTGGAGCTGTAAACAGACCGTAGCCTACACTTGTGCCAATCAGGAGTTTTGGCCAATCAAATGTTGCCGACCATTCAAACCATGGTTCAAATAAGGCAAACATCCAGCTGTAACCAAGCAGGCTGTTTCTGTACTTCACTCTTGTTTTCTATTTGTCACTTTTCTTTTTCTTTTCTTTTCTTTTTCTTTTTTTTTTTTTTTTTTTTGAGACAGAGTTTCACTTTTTTTGCCTAGGCTGGAGTGCAATGGCGTGATCTCAGCTCACTGCAATCTCCACATCCCTGTAGCCTCCACCTCTTGGGTTCAAGCAATTCTCCTGCCTCAGCCTCCGGAATAGCTAGAATTATAGGCACCCGCCACCATGCCCGGCTAATTTTTGTACTGTTAGTAGAAATGAGGTTTCACCATGTTGGCCAGGCTGGTCTCAAAGTCCTGAGCTCAAGCAATCCTGCCTCAGCCTCCCAAAGTGCTGGGATTACAGGCATAAGCCACCATGCCCAGTCAATTCCCAATTTTCTATGATAATTCCTTATTTCTAATAAAAGTAGCACAAGTCAAAATGGAGGAAAACATACAGAATGTATCATGAAGCAATGATACAGACATTTCAATATTCCCCACAACTCCCACCACACCTGCAACAGAACACCAGGCAGCTATATTCCCTCCTCTCCTTCCAATGTGTATTTTTTAAATGAAGATGAAAGCCAAGGTTCTCCTTCTTCTGGAATCAGCTCACAAATGCTTGTGCCAACCCCATTTCCTTTATCCTCAGTGAACATAATTGGGGAAATATTCCTCTTTCTGTTTTCAGTTTAAGGGAAGGTGACAGCTGCTTGGTGATACAGGCAGGCCACAGCCCAAGAACCCGGGCACCCATTTGATCAGTTTCATAAAACAATAAAAAGTCATGTCCTTGTTCTTTGAAGGGGTGGGACAGTACATAAGACAGCCTTCCCAAGTCCCCTGGGCAGGACTCCTGTTGTCAACTCATTCATGCCCGCCTCCGGGACTGACCCCAGGAAGACTGATGGCCAAACTCTCCTGGGAACAGCTGAAGAAAGACAGCCTGGGTCCAACCCTGCTGATCCTTTGTTCTTTGTCTTAGAGATTTGTAAGTAAACATGTAGATGCAAAGAAATAAAGTCCAAATGCTAACACTGACTGATTATGAGTCTTTGTTGTGGCCAGGTGTGGTGGCTCACGCCTGTAATCCCAGCACTTCGGAAGGTTGAGGCGGGTGGATCACCTGAGGTCAGGAGTTTAAGACCAGCCTGGCCAACATGGTAAAATGCCATCTCTACTAAAAATACAAAAATTAGCCGGACTTGGTGGCAGGCGCCTGTAATCCCAGCGACTCGGGAGGCTGAGACAGGAGAATCGCTTGAACCTGGGAGGCCGAGGTTTCAGTGAGCCAAGATCACACCACTCCACTCCAGCCTGGGCGATAGAGCAAGACTTCTTCTCAAAAAAAAAAAAAAGAAAAAAAAAGAGTCTTTGTTGTATTGGTGCTGGGTCTAATCATGTATTAAAATAGAGGAGCCCAGTCCATCAACTGTGCTTTCAATACAACTCCTTAAATGATTACAACAATCTTGCAGTCTTCCGCCAGAATAAAAGCAAACATTCTGCCCTTTGTACTTCCCAACTGTGAAAAATTATCTTGCTTCACTTCCACTGTCAGGGTGAACAAAGGTTCATCAAAGGAAGCTCTGACAGCAGGGAGATGGCAGAGGAGGCTGAAGGGGAATCTTTCTGACTTCTGAACTGGTCTTGCTGGCAGGTCCAGCTGGTGGGTCCAGACAGCGAGGCCAGCATTCTATCATGAAAAAACACAGCTGCAACAGATGAAAGCAGAATTCCAGAGCAGATGGCTGTGGGTAAATGTTAATTAATATTAAATGACACCAGATGATCATGAGTAACTGATGTAAGGGTCAGGCTAAATAGGTTATTTCCTTTGTCACTTTTTTTTTTCTAACAAGCCCAACTTTCTTGTTTGGGGATTCTACATATTTTCATAGGTTTATTTTCCTCAGCCAAAAACCTTAAAGTCTTCATAGTAAGGATTTCCAGTGCAGTAGGAGAGAAAGCACAGTGCATTCATCACATATTGGCCCCAGCTCCTGCTTGGGCAGACCTGGACACAGGCCTCCGGCTTCTCCCATCTTTGATGTCTTCAATCATGACCCTGGGCTCCCTCTTCTTCATAGTCACAGTTCCAAGATCCACTCTATCTAAAGAACTCCCTCACCTCCAGCCTCAGGCACCCAAAAATCCAATCCAGAAGGTACAGCCAGTCATGCAATGTCTAGCACAGTAAACTCAACACTTGCAAAATTGAACTTCACATCTTCCCCTCTTCCCCCAGAAACTAGCACCAGTTTTCCCATGTATATTCTTTCAGAAGCTCAGGCACCTTTTCACTTCTCTCAACCCCTGTTCTGTCTACCCCAACTCCATCAGTCAGCAAGTTTGGTCAATTCTTTCTCTGCAGTGCATTCCATCTGCCCCTTACCCAGTCATGCCTATCACCAGCTACTCAAGCTGACCCTTACAACCTCAAAGACAGCAAGCGCTTGCTCACAGGTGTCCCTGCCTTTGGTCTCTCCCCATTCATAACATGATAGATGCAAAATTCAAAACTAGGACTGACTCCAAAGCTGCTCCCTCCTCTCCTCAAAAAAACCCCTCCAGTCCTCCAATGCCTATCATTCAAAGTCCAAACTCCCTAACCCCTCAATTCAAGTTTTCCTAAACCTAACAATCCAACCTTGCGAGAGTTCCTCCTCCACTCACATGGGTGACATCCCTAATCCCATTAAATGTGATACATTTCCACATTGGTGTCAGTTATTCTGCCCAACCAAAATGACCTTCTCTTAGTTCCATGCTTGTCTAAATCTCACTTCTTTTGGCCGGGTGTGGTGGCTCACACCTGTAATCCTAGTACTTTGGGAGGCTGAGGCAGGCGGATCACCTGAGGTCAGGAGTTTGAGACCAGCCTGGGCAACATGGTGAAACTTTGTCTTTACTAAAAATACAAAAATGAGCCAGGTGAGGTGACGCGCACCTGTAGTCTCAACTACACAGGAGGCTGGGGCAAGAGAATCATTTGAACCTAAGAGGTGAAAGTTGCAGTGAGCCAAGATTGTGCCGCTGCACTCCAGCCTAGGCAACAGAGCAAGATTCTGTCTCAAAAATAAATAAATAAATAAAAATAAAACCTCACCTCTTTCATAACCTAGTTCAAGCTACACCTCCTAAACTCCTATAGCAATTATTCACAAGTTATTTAGAAACTAAGTACTATGACTATGACATCTTATCTGTTATCATCTTGAATTTAAATTCATAGTAGGGAACCATCATATATTGCTGGTGGGAATTAAAAATGGTGCAGACACTTTGGAAACAGATTGGCAGTTTCTTAAAAAACTAAACATAAAATTACCATTTTTACCACAGACTCCTAGGTACCTACCCAAAAGAAATAGAAACTTACATTCACACACAGACTTGCATGCTAATGTTCAGAGCAGCATTATTCATAATAGCCACAAAAATGAAAACTTAAAATTGTGTCATCGTGTGATGAATGTATAGATGTCATCATGTGATGAACGTATAGATAATATGTGAAATATCTGGCCAGGCACAGTGGCTCACATCTGTAATCCCAGCACTTTGGGAGACTGAGATGGGCAGATCACCTGAGGTCGAGTTCAAGACCAGCCTGGCCAACATGGTGAAACCCCATCTCTAGTAAAAATACAAAAATTAGCAGGGCATGGTTGTGCATGCCTATAATCCCAGCTATTCAGGAGGCTAAGGTAGGAGAATTGCTTGAACCCAGCAGGCAGAAATTGCAGTGAGCCAAGATCATGCCACTTCACTCCAGCCTTTGTGACAGACCAAGACTCCATCTCAAAAAAGAAAAAAATGTGGAATATCCAAACAATGGAATACTACTTTGCAATAAAAAGGAACAGGCCAGGTGCAGTGGCTCACACCTGTAAATCCCAGCACTTTGGGAGGCTGAGGTGGGCAGACCACAAGGTCGAGAGATCAAGACCATCCTGGCCAACATGGTGAAACCCATCTCTACTAAAAATACAAAAATTAGCTGGGTGTGGTGGCACACACCTGTAGTCCCAGCTACTCAGGAAGCTGAGGGAGGAGAATCACCTGAACCTGGGAGGCGGAGGTTGCAGTAAGCCGAGATCACACCATTGCACTCCAGCCTGGCAACAGGGCGAGACTCCATCTCAAAAAAAAAAAGGGCGGGGGGGAACAAACTAATGTATGTTGTGAACCTTAAAAACATTATGCTAAGTGAAAAGACACAAGAGATCATACACTGTAGCAGTCCATTTCTATGAAATGTCCAGAAAAGGCAAATCTGTAAAGATGAAAATTAGATTAGTGTCATCTAGGGCTGGCAGTAGGAGCAGAGATATTTTGGGGAGATAAAAAAAAATTCTAAAACTGATTTATGGTGATGCTTCCACCACGTTAAATCACAGAATCGTACACTTGATATGGGTCAATTTTATATGTGAATGTATTTCAATAAAGCTGTTAAAAATAAATCATAGTAGGCACTCAAGTATTAGTTGAATATTTAACTTCTTACCTGTTTAATATCTTTTCTCACCACCTCCTCCCCTGCAACTAGATCTAAACATCTTGAGGGTGAGGACCAAGTCTATTGATTTTCATGCTCATTTTTATGATGAACCACACTTAGCCCAAAATTAAACATACACTGTGTGCTCTCAACTATTTGTGGATTTGACATTTGCCTTGTCAGGCTATGAAGTGATTCCACGCAAGAGCATCCAGGAAGAAATGGTCTGTTTGAATGTCGAGCCAGAACAACTGGGTTCTGAATTGCAGCCTTCATTTCACAGCTATGAACTCACAGCAAGTTAATTGCCCTCTCTAAGCCAAGTCTAAAATAGGGAAAATGGTAGTAGCTACCTCATAGAGTGGTTATAAGGACAAAATGAGATAACTAGATAAAATGTTGGACCCAGTGCTTGGAACATGGAGACCTCATTGAATGTTGGCTTAAAATATTCATAACACAAACAAATGCACACACACCAGAGAACTCTGTCAAACAGGAGTGGTCCTGGGGCACTTTTAATGTTTACCGCCTTTAAATGTTTGTTATTGCTGTTGTTGTTGTCCAATGGAAGGGACATTGTTTATTTTTGCTTGTTTCATGCTTATTAGACACTAAAAAAACAAATTATTTCAAGCTCAGGGAAAGCTTATTTCGGTGTCAGCCCTGACAGTGATGCTCTATCTGAAAAGGATGACAAATCGTTTAGTCCAGACCAAGAAACAAGCAAGCTTTAATTTCTGAGTACACAATTATGAGACTACACCAGTAGCAACCTGCATCTTTGTCTTATCTCTTTAGCCTCTTAGAGGTCTCAAGACACTGTCAAAGCTTTCCTTTACTCTATTAAACTCCCTTAAGCATCACTTATATTATTATTCAAGTTTAAGACACAGCAAATCTACCAAGTGTATATGGCTGGTTCTCTTCTTATAAATGAATCCATTAGAAAGTGTCCCCTAATTCATCACTCTTTTCTCTAACCTGCTTGATTTTCTGAAAGTGGAAAAAATAATTCTGGTGTACTAAAACCAGAGCCCAGGTTTTTCAACATCTTCAGTTAAATGACCTTTAATTCCCCAATCACGTTATAACACATAAATGTTATCTGCACTTTACAGCATAAAACTCTGAGTGGCTGGTGTCTTTTGGATGGTGTAACCATTACACAGCAGTATGTGCTTGTCACCCCGGTCTTCTTCAGCCTCAAAAAATACTTAGAATCTGTTATCCACATGGAAGAGTTCTTATAGCAGCACACTCAGTTACAAAACGACCAAAAAAATTTTTATTGCTTTACAACAAGCCAGCAACAAACACAACTGAATAATTACAAGCATGACACTTCTAAATCCTCAAATGGAATTCCAAGACCAGAGTGTGCTTCTCCATGTAAATTGCATTTGTTAAAACTAAAATCCACAACCTCTGGCAAGTACTTCAATATTCTCAAGCAGAATCAATACTTAAAGAGGGGGAAAAAAACCCTATTATCCAACTTATTGCCTTATGTGTGATGCTATAATTAGCCTTTCATGCTTGATCCTGGCAGTGCTATTACCACACATTTTAAGTGACCATCATGGGCACTTTTAAGAACCTAACACCTTTGTCTTCCTACAAACTTCACAAAAAGAGCTGTCAAGAAAATTGTTCTAAAATCCCAATGCACAGTAACTCATGTCTCATTTCAACTTCTTTCCTTGCCATAGAGAAATGCAGTCAGCCTTTAACTTGGGGCCTGATAAAAGCTGTGAAGGGTATGCCAAATAGCCCCTCATACAAACAGGAAGCCCAAATTGCTGATCAGGTAAGAAAAGGTGACACTGTTAGATACTTCATATTATTCTGGAAAGCACTTTCCTTTTTGTGGGTGCAAAATAACTATGGATTAAGTCACGATTTTAATCATCTCAATTCAATAACAGGAGTTTGCTGGCACATACTTTTAGTACTACCTGAAAATTGGGGCATGGGGGAAAGACCACCAACAGTATTTACATGACTTGCCCCAAACTGTACATTTAAAACCTGACTTGGGATAAGTCACCAACAACCTGGAATTTCTTACTCTAAAACACATTACCAAATCCCACTGATTTATTTTGTGTGTGATTTTGTGTTTTATATTTTCATATCGAGATGGGGTCTCACTCTGTTGCCCAGGCTGGTCTCAAACTCCTGAACTCAAGCAATCCCCCTGCCTCGGCCTCCCAATGTGCTGGGATTACAGGTGTGAGCCACCACACCCGACCTGATTTATTTATAATTCACTATTTTATCTTTCTTCCAAAGAAAGCATTTTTCTCTAACAATATAATGGTCAGGATTTTGCTTATTAACTTACGTGGGTGACTTTATACTCTCAAATGAAATGTTCTTGCTGACTGCTGGGAAAAAGGTTTTATAGTTTAGGAATACATCATACAACGTGTTAGTTCCAAACGTACATGAAGACAATTTTTAATTGCTGCAGTAGCAGAACATTAAGGCAACATCAGAAAGCAGAGGTGTTTTAAAACACTAAGCCCTACTCCCTGCCTGGTGGAGAACCAAATGATGTTACTAAATCCCTTAATACAAAAACCTTCCAAAATAATCTGTTGAACTTGACTTTGCAGTTTAATCTTTTATATTTTGATGGCAGTGAGAGAGAACCTAGGGCTATAATTCCCTTGGCAAAAAAAAATTCACCATCTCATTTACTCACAATGCTTAAAATAAGGAAGGGAAAATATAAAATAAGTTTTCCTTGCTTGGCAACCATCTTTTTAATTATCTATGTTATTATACTGTATCCAGGTTATGCCTGGGTGTGGATGGCTAACTTGGATATAGAAAATATCAAGCATCACATCTGGAAGAATCACAAACGAGACAAAGAACTTCTCAATCAGTACATCAACAATCAAGGTAAGCAAGATAAGGACTTTACCAAGAAATTAACATTTACACTTTTTGACAGAACTGAAATACACTGAATTACAGAGCAAATTCACTAAAATAACAAAGAAAATTCTGTCCATGTAAAGGCTCTATTTTTTACCCCCAAAAAAGTGTTTCAATTCTGATACTCACACCACACAACTGGTTAAGAAAATAAAGCGCAGTGTTTAGCAACTGGGCATCCTAACTACCGTAAGAGGCACTCTGGGCTCACCCCTTCCTGGCAACCGCTGAGGTCTCCAAGGCCAGGAGCAAGGAGAGCCTCCTATTTTTCACCACAAGCTGCTGCTGTCTCCTTATTGAAGCCCCGGATGGAGAGATCATAGACCACCTCCTCTACTTTCTTCACGTCGTATTTCAATCCGTCGTAGCGCTTCCTCAGGGAGTCATTTTTCAGGTTGAGAAGGCGGAAACCGGAATCCAGCTCATTGATGAAGGTGGAGATGTGGAGGGGTCGGGAATAGTCTCCAGCAGTCACGCTGTTGACAGACAGCCTCGACTATACCAGGAAAGAGAAATGGGGGCTTGTTACAACATGGCTACTCCTCAGCGCATCTTCCTCTGAATCACAACTAGAAGAACCACAGGCCGGCATAAACAGCTACGCTGATGTTCTACCTCAGGGTACATGCAAGCACAGACAAGACAGGAGCTTCTTTGAAAAGAATCCCCCTGAAAATGAGACCATTTCTGCCAAGTAAAATTTAATATAACATCTAAAATTTCTCTAATTTCTCAAACTGGCCATTGCATAATGAAGTGTTACATTACACAAGCCTCTTTACAGCACATCTGCTATCATATGGAAGAAATAAATGACAAAGTCATCACAGCAGCTCTGCTATCTCTTCCAACCTCTGCCAAATGATCACATTTCTAGACCCCACCTACTAAGCTGCAACTCCAGTCATCTAGAATCAAGAAGGCAGGCTGGGCATGGTGGCTCACGCCTGTAATTCCAGCACTTTGGGAGGCCAAAATGGGTGGATCACAACATCAGGAGTTTGAGACTAGCCTGGACAACATGGTGAAACCCTGTCTCTACTAAAAATACAAAAATTAGCTGGGCATGGTGGCACACACCTGTAATCCCAGCTACCAGGAGGCTAAGGCAGAAGAATGGCTTGAACCCAGGAGGCAGAGGTTGCAATGAGCCAAGATCGTGCCATTGCACTCCAGCCTGGGCAACAGAGCAAGACTCCGTCTCAAAAAAAAAAAAAAAGTAAGGCAGATTGAGATAAGAAGCTAAAATTACGTGAGTTTAACACTGTCTTGAAGGAGAGCTAAGATTTATTTTAAGACCCAACTCAATATTCCCCTTCTCAGCATACAACCCCCCCAACTGCTACATTTGACTGGCTTAATAAAATAATAAAAAAAAGATACACCTTTCTGTAAAATCCTCTCCACTTTTCCAGGCTTACCTACACTACCACTTCAGTGCATTCTCAACATATACGGGTTTTTTTGTTTTGTTTTTTAATATAAATAGAAAGGGGTCTTGCTTTGTTGCTCAGGCTGGTATAGAACTCTTGGCCTCAAGTGATCCTCCCACGTTGGCCTCCCAAATTGCCAGGATTACAGGTGTAAGCCACTGCACCTGGCCCCAACACGTATGGTCCTAAAGACACCTCACACTTAACAACTAATACCGACAAGGTGCTTCAAGTTTACCGGTCAGGTGTCTCCAACAAGTCAGACAAGTGGTACAGCCTGCTAATGGACCCCATTATCCATTCTCCCCATCTTCCTCAGGTTTTCAGTGCACACACACCCACTCCAATGACTCCATTTCTGCCTCCCCTGCAGGCAAGGCACCAGAATATTAAATAGAAGTTGTGTGTACAGCCTCAAAGGAATTTCCTCAAAGTAGGAGGGCATACCCTTTTCCCATTTCCTCCTATTGCTGGCTACAGTGAAGATGTGAATAAAGCAACAGTTCTGGAACA